>RJWH01003102.1:121934-143446 GCA_004363575.1 Solenodon paradoxus
AGGAAAAGGAGCTGTGCTGTGGTGGTGTCGCCACGTGGACTGTGAATGTGGAGATGAAGTCAGGGATGCCCACGAGTGATGCAGGCTGGTGGCTGGGGCAGGGGTGGGGGTGAGTGGGGGGAGGTGGGGGGGGGCGGGGCTGAAGGAAGAGAGAACAGCAGAAACAGGTGGGAATTCTGGGAGTGTCCCGTCAGTTCCGGGGGAAGTAGGAGAGGTCACTCTACTGGGAGGCAAGCAAGGATGTGAAGACATGCATGGTTTGAAGGGTACAGGGAAGCCTGGAAAACTGAGGTTCAGAGTCAACCACACTCACTTGGTGGACTCTAGAAAAGTAGGTGCAAAGTCAGTTTTCATTAAGAACGTAAGATTCATGAATTTTTTTTTAGCAAGATGCCAGAACTCCTTGTAATCCACTCAAATGACTTGAATACACAAAGAAAACTGTTATTAGAGAAGGTGACAATATCTTTGGGTTCATTTCCTCCAAAAAAGCATCCCTGACACCCAAAGAAAAGACAGGCATCTATCTCCAGTCCCCCATGGTATCAGCTACCTCCTGCCTCCTCAGACCAGCAGCTCCATCGGGGCGAGACCATGGCACTGTGCTGGCCTTGAAATACTTGTTGAAAGGGTGGATGCATGAATGAATGAGTAGGGTCTAGTGAAAGAGGGGCAGAGACCCGAGTTGTGTCACTGTGTCACCAGTCAGTTCTCGAGGGACAGATTGTGGGATGGAGGATGAGACTGATTATCAATGGGGCCCATATGAGAATGGCGACTTGTACAGTGACTTTTCAAAATATTCAACAGGTCATCACATTGCATAGACAATAAATTACACACACACACGACGACGAGAAAGGTCGACAGGGACAACCTGCAAGGAATGGAGTCAGAGTGAGTTTTTTTCTATATTCTTTCTGTATTTCACCATTTTCTTACATGAGCTCCCTAACTATTTTATTTTATTCTGAATCCTTTGTGCAAGAAGATGCTTCCTGACCTGTTGTTTAGATTCTGAAGTGGATTGACCCAACAAAGGACGGGTAGTTTCCTGCACAAGGCCGGGAACTCTGGGCCCACGGAAAATCAGCAGATGAACTTTGTCTCAATCACAGAAAAAGCACATGAACCTGGGCTTGCAGTGACCACCTGGAGGGGTCCTGTGAGGCCCAGGCCACCCAGCAAGCTGAGCACTCTGTTCATTGCAACAGCCACCCAATCCTCCTCGACCCCCATATCGGAAGGGTCTCCTCCACACCTTCCAAGAGGGGAAACAGAGCAGGATGAGAGGAGGGGAAGATAAGCAGGAGTGCTGGACAGCACAGCTTGAGTCCCTAAGGCAAACCGTGTGCCAATGGGGGACACTTCCATCATGTAACTTTACAGTACCCACCCCTGGAAGGGGGACAGACAGGATGGCAGTCTATCTGGGAGCTCTATGTGAGATTCCTGCCATCCCAAGATAATGAACAGCAATAATTAGACCTTTCTGGAAAGCTAAGTGATACTGTTATTAAAACCTTTATTATCTGTGTGTTTTATATGGATTTAATTGCCCTCAGCTGCTATAATTTGGGAGCAATGAGAATGTTAGTACAAGTAATGATAATGAATTAAAGCACTAACAGATTCAGAGTCTGGAGAGCTGTTGACGCTGCTTCACTGATAGGGTCTGAGAACACGGACCCATAGATTCTGCTCTGGTCTGCATCAGGCAGGTCGCAGACCCTAAAGGCCTGAGTGGGACCAGGCATCACCACGGAAACTGTCTGGGCATATATCCCTCAGATACCACACCCATCTTGGGAAGGGTGGTTCCCCTAAAACACAGGTCTTTCTCCCCGCTCCACTCTTTCAACTTTGAAATGAAAGTCACTATCCAGGACACACAAAGTAACCTAGATTCTTTCGTTCCAGAATTCATTTAATTGATCATTTCTGTGGCTTAGGGAAGCTGTGGCTTAGTAAAGACAGATGTACAAGACAATTCTCTTCTATCATTTGGGAAAAGCCACTGTGAAATAAACACTATATTGGGCACATCATAGTGGAGCAGTGGTTTGGTCAGCTGCCTCCAGTCAAGAGCGCAGTCCATATCCCTCAGGACCCGGGTTCATGACCCTGGGTGGGAGGGAAAAACCAAGATGAACAACTAAATAAAATGGTCTTCCTCCTCTCTTTCTGCCTCTGTTCTCCTTCATTCCTGCCTGCACCTTTCCTTTAAAAAACAAACAAAAACAACAATATTCTATTGTATTTTAAAAACAAACAAACAAAAACCCATAAAAGTTTTTAACTACAGACCATTCCAGGCACTTGACAATGAACAAAGCCAAACTCTCACAGCTTAGGCAGAGGAAGTTATAAATTATGACTGTGTCAAAGCACTGCCTTCTGAAGCGTCTTTTCCAGCTCCGACCATGAACCTGAGTGTCCTGTGTTTAAGTTCCATTCACTCTGCAAGCCCGAGAGACATTTTCAATTTCAGGCCGTGAAGGTGGACGGTGCTGATATCAGGATTCTATCTGCAGAGAGCAACCCCCGCCCCCCCCTTCCCTTGCTATGTCAATGGCTTTTTGCATCACTCTTCAATAGTTTGCAGAGCGGCGCATCCACTGCCACGTGAGCCTCCCTGGCGCGCCCTCCCTGATGACCAAGTGAGCAGCAGCGGCAGCTGCAAGAAATCACAGCTGAGTCAGGGGCCTCGAGCTGGAAGGCCACGTGTGAGCACTCTTTGGGGGTGGTGGGTGTCCCTGGCACTCTGGGTGTCATCTAAGGAATTTAAAGCACTTTATACACTGACTACACTTATTACCAAGTCCTTAGGAGAGAGACAGACAAGGCTAGACTTTTTTGAACCTGTCTATGCTGCTTTGTGTGAACTAAGATTTTCCTTCCTTGTGTGAACTTTGTTTTCTTTTTAGGATTCGGGGTCCCGAGAACAAATGGATTCTATTGCCTTTTTATCCCACCCTGCTGTGCTTTAAGTGGAGGCCTGGACTTAGAATAGCTACTTAAAATATCCTGAAAGTATGGCTTTTTTCCCCATAAAATTTACCATGGAAAATGTCTCCTGAGGGCCCCCGTCACATGCACACATAACTTGTGTGTAGTTCCATTTTCTGGCACACTGATTTCCATGCAAAAGGAAATTGTTAATGGAAGATTCTTAAGTTCCACCACAAATACTCTTTCCCAGAAGAGCTCTCACGTCGTATGAAACACTATAAATAGCCAGTGATGAAATTCAGAGACATAGAAAGGTCATTTATTCTGTCTGCTCATTGAAAAGACAGTTGCTGTGGAAGAGGCTTGCATTCTGCGCAATCTGACACCCCTCTCTTTTGGGACAGGGAGTTAAGGCTCACCCGCTGTGGGGCTCTCAGTTTATAAAGGCTAGTGACTCTGAGGGGCTGGGCCACCTGAGCCTGACTATTCAATGGGAGGAGGAAACGCTTCCTTGGAGGGAAAGGTCAGAAGGATAGTCGGGGTGGAGGAGCCTGACAACCAACAAGTGGCCGAGGCCCCAGGAAAGCCTCCTGAACACCAGCACATGCCTCCTGCTCTTCGAGGCAAAAAGTGGAAGCAGCATTTGAATGATTGACTTTGAAGTCCATTTTTCCTCAGAGAATCTGCTGCAAAAGGAGGTTTTCCATTTTCCTGACTTCTCTGAACTGTTTTCCCTTCTCCACTCTCTATTCCTAATTCTTAATCAAACATGTTAGCAGTAGCAAGAGCCATCTAGAACCTTTCTTCCAATTTTCCTACAGTAAGGTTTTTATCCAAAGAATTTACATACTTTGTGGTCATCTGGCAAGACAGTCCCACTACTGTTGTCCTGTGCCGTCCCAAACGACCTTCACAGCCTCCCGCTCCACTGCTCAGTCTTACCAGCTCCCCGGTGCGGTGACTTTTTCTCTGTCCGACTCTCTTTTCTGGGGTCTGGGGGCGGCAGGACCTTCTCCGGCTCTCCTGGGCTGGCGTCCGGGGGTGAAGGCAGGTGTGGGAGGGTGAGGGTCTGCAGAAGTGGCTTTCTGGGCAGAGGTGGTTTGGACATGAGCTGCTCCGAAGACCGGACCTTCCCCTTTCTGTGGTCATTCGGGGACCTGGCACCCCGAGGGGCAGGGACTGTCCCACTCTGGCATTTCTCATCTTTGGAGAGCAAAGTCAGTCCTCCTTTTTCTAACCGGATCTCAGCACTGTATCTCTTTATGCCTTTGACCTCTGGAGAAGAAGCATCTCTGTGTTTAAAAGACAGAGAAGTGGAGCGGAGCTTGACAGGAAAGGGGTTTCTGTCCTCACATGGGGGTGGCTCCTGAGCAGCTGGGCAAGGGTCTTTCATTGCTGGCAAGGTCGCTGCATCCCGGGGACTCTTGCCTGGGCCAGCCTGACTGGCCGTCCTGTCCCCTGAGTGCTGAGGGCTGCCCTCAGCTGGTGAGTGTGGCTTCTGAGGGACCAGCTGTCCACTCGGGGGCTCAGGATCTACCTGAAGGTCGTCAAGTGCCGCCTCGCTCTTCCAGGCCAGGGTGCTCCGCAGAGGGGGCAGCCGGATAGCAGTGGGGCCCACAGGGCCTGAGGGCTCCGGCAAGTGAGTGCTGTCAGCCCGGGGCCATGCCCTGCCCGAGGACACAGAAAACTTCTTCAGCCCCCGAAGCTCGCTGCCTATCCTCTCAATTCTCACCTCTGGGGCCACCCTCTCAGGTTCTTCCTGTTCAGCTGTGAGAGGTTCCACCTGCTCAGCCTGAGGGGGTTCCGGAGAGGTGGCCTCTTTGTCCAGGGAACAGGGAGCGGGCTCCTGCGGAGGTTCCTCCAAGGGGGTCAGGGTGGAAGTTGCGCTGAAGCTCAGGCTCACAGCCAAGGCCTTGTGCTTCAGGCAGCTCTTAGGGAGCGGTGGGCTTGGGGCAGGTGCCCCGGAAGACTCTTTCTCTGCTCCCTCGGGACTGGGCACTTCTAGCGTCAGCTCTACCTCCTTCTGGACATTTGGGTCTGGCCCATCTAGCCCAGAGGGAGTCTCCAAGGTGGCGGCCAGGCCAGTCTCAGGAGAAGTTGTGTCCTCCTCAGGGATGCTGGGAGACATCCGACTCTCGACGTCCCCGGAAGCACAAACCATTTCATCAGCTGTGTCCCCAGTGGTGTCCCCACCTGGGTGGCAAGTGCTTTCAAGACTCAGCTCCTCCATCTGATTTTCGCTGTCAGGACTGTGGTGTGGAGAGCCTTCTGGCAGAGATGGGGACTCCGAGGAGGGGGCTGGGTCTGACCTGGGCTCAGGGACCTCTGGGGTGGCTGGGCGGCTTGGGGGACTATCCCCAGGGGCGCACTCCTCCTCAGCACTGGCACAGAGCACTGGGCAGTGCTGCAGGCGTGCCGGTCTTGCACGGGGCCCCTCAGACGGTAGCACGGTGGCTGGTTCCTCAGGCTCCAGACCTCTGTGGAGTACCACACCCTGCTGTCCAGAACTGGCCTTCTCTTCTGTGCTGACTTGGAGCATGGGCTTCTCATCGTACTCCTCCTCCTCTGGGGTGCAGGTCAGATCGCTTAGGGATTCCGACTGTGCTCTCTACAAGGAGAACAAGAGAGAGCACCATTATGTCGAATATGAGGGAAGCTGTGACCTTCCTATTTTGTTCAAGGCCTAATGTAGTTTAAAGAAGTGGTCGGCCTCTAAAACTGACACTTAAGTAGACATACCAATGTCTTTTCACGAACCTTCTCACAGTCTATTTGGAATCTTGGCTCACAGATTGAGCTTTCAAAATAGCGGCAGGTGGGCCCTGGTGGAGTAGTGGTTTGCTCAAAAGCCTTTGGCTGGTGCAGTCCACATACATCCCAGGGATCCCGGTTTGCATTCCGGGTCCACGAGACCACCAAGATGAATAACTAAATAAAACAAAGTGCTTCTTTCTCCTCTCTTCCTGACTGCCTGCTTCGGCTTGCTTTCATTCCTACCTGCGCCTTTCCTTTAACAGCAGAAACAAACAAACAAACAAAAAATAGTGGCAACTATGCCCTTAAAATAAATGTTGTTCCAACTCCCTGCGGCCAAGCCACAAAACCAGTAACCATTGCTCTAAAGAGTGAAGCAAACAGAAGGGAGCCCAACATGACGGGATTTCTGCCATGCTTTGTACTCAACACTTGCTGTTTCCTGTACGCCTTGATTTGCTCCCATGAGAAAGGATTACAGGCATGCTCTGCTTTACTGTATTTCCCTTCATTGCACTTTACAGATAATACACTTTTAATCAAAGGTTTGCGGCAGATCAGTTGGCGCCATTTTTCCAACGGCATGTGCTCACTTTGTGTGTCTGTGTCTAATTTAATTAAGGTATCTAGATGGCCTTTAGAAATAATGCACACTTAGTGTACAATGTAGTATAAACCTTTAATCCAACTCCTCTGTGGCAAACACAAAGTAAGTGCCTCCTCTTAGGAAGGAAAGGACACCAAGGCAATCCTTGAACAGCAATATATACTATCTTTTATGTGCACTGGGAAGCCAAAAACTTCAGGTGATTCCCTTTATTGTGCTATTTCTTTACTCTGATGGTCTGAAACAGACCGCATATTATCTCCCAGTTGTGCCTGCATTATCCCCTCTTCGCACTTGGAGAACGGAGAGCTCAGAGAGGCCCAACCTTGATCAATGCTGAGCTAGGCGGTGGCCCAGCTCCCAGGCTGGTGCCCTGGATGACCCTGTGGTGTCTCAGAGCCGGCCTCCCACCTTAGTGTGTTCTCTACCCAGGGATGCACCCTGGTTTGCCCAAGACTCATGTCTAACATAGTCAACAGCAAACCATGGCCCACAGGATAAAGTCCAAGCTTTTCAGCTGTTCTCATTTGAAATGATTTCTCTCAGTCTCTACTCAAGTCAGGCCCCCACCACTGTGCAGGCCAGATTCCTGGTCTGAGTGTGTGAACCCCACCTCCACCCTCTCCCTGACCTCAGGCCTCTGGGGGGCTCTCGGCATCTCAGAGACTTTCAGACTCCACTCCACAGGAAGCCTTGCCTGTTCCCTGCAGCGTAGGACTCTCATTCTCTCCTGAAGCTCTAGTGGCTGGCAATCAGGAGCTGCCTTGTAGTGCTTTTCCTCTGAAAGGACTCTGGAATTCAGATCGAGTCCAACTTCCTCTGGAGCAGACACAAAGCCAGAACCTGGTGTCTTAGGAAAGACTTTGAGGAGCTCATGAATCATTTGAGAGCAACATGTGAAAATTATGAAAAGGTGGAGAGCGATCTTTTACAAAGCTCATGACATTGGACCTGGAGAGTCATCAGGTTGCTGTCAAGCACAGCTCTCTCCTTCCCCTCTTTTAAGGACATGGGACATGCATGAGTCTGTTCACAATAGGTTTTTTGTTTAACATTTCCAGCTACACATTTGCTTGCTAACAGAACACAGGACAACTAAGATTTTTTTTTTTTTTTTTTTGACAATAACTAAGCTAACTCTCACCAAAACACACCATCCCATTCCCCTTGAGTTTTAAAAAGGGAAGATGTGTTAAAAAATGTACCAAGAATTTTCAAAAGCTGCAGGCCCTTGCTTTGGCAGCATTATGGTTTCTGCTACCATGGGAAACTACTAATGTGAGACTCTTTCAGGATGTGGATCATGTTTTAAAAAGCTTGGGAGCCACACTAAGGCAGCAGAAGCAGCAGGTCCAGCTTGGGCACCTCCCACTGTGAACCACTGGCAGCTACAAGGATGGACTCCAGAGGGTTTTCGGGAAACAAAGTGGCTTCTGACCCAGTCCAGGCTCTTTAGTTGGTATAGCAGCCATCTCTCAGCCTCCCTTCTCCTCCTCCTCAGCATTTGCCCTGGAACCCTCCCAAGGGAAGCAGAAGCAGGGGACTCATTGCATGACCTGCACCAAAATGTGAACACTATCACTGTTTCCTACTCCTCTGCCGCCTCTTGCCAGAGAGGTGGCAAGTGTCTCGGAGCAGTGTCCATATCATCTGTAAGCAGAGGACACTGCCAATGAATAGCACTGGGGTGGAGAGGAGGGGTCTCCATCTGAGACCCAAGATAGGCAGTTGACAGCTGCCAGTCACGTGACCTCTGGCTGGTCATCTAACCATGCTGGCCCTGTTAAACAGAGTTAGTAACATTCATGGCTCCCGGCACTGCTGGGACTGGGGTGAGGGTCAAATCGTGTGGTGACATGCTAGTGCAAGCATTTACAAGCCATATGCAGGGCAGAGTTCTAAGCCCCAGGGTAAAATGCTGAGACTATCATCTCTCTCCTGTTTCTCTTTCTCAACCTCTCTAGGGGCTTATGGGACCAGCCAAATGCACTCATAAAAAATATCAGTCTTGCTAGTCAAGGGTTCTGTTTTGGTTTGTTTTACTGTGCAAGATGGGTTTTTAATCTCTTTTCTTCTCCTTACAGAACTACAAAAGAATCAGAGCCTAGATTAACTGAGTATAGAGCTGACCCTGTGGATGACAGAGCTAGGAATGCCTGGTTGGTGAAGAACAGTGGTCCTACCCAAATGGTGGGACGACCTCGGCGACAGCAGCAGGACACTAAGGTGAAGACTTCGGAGATACTGAGCCTGGGGGGAATGAGAGGGTGACAGAGAAAGAAGCTCCAGATGTCAAGAGAAATCAGAAGCAGAGGAAACTTGAACCCCAATGTCCCAGGAAGCCTGAGGGACAGCAAACATCTGCAGAAGTCCCCAGAGGCAGGAAGGCAGCAGAGCAGGCGTGGTGACTCTTCCCCACATCTTTCAGGTATTTTCAGAGGGGAACATCTGAAAGCACGTTGGTCCCCAAGAGGTCCCTCAGCGCCAGCAGGGAGGTCCTCGCAGTGGAAGAAGGTATCTCACCAATGGTGGTACAGGGGGATATGGATGCTGAAGGACAGTGTTCTCCAAATCAGGACAAAACAGTGACACTGTCAACCACTGGTTAGATACTTCTGCCCAGTCAGGAAAACGGGGCACCTCCCAAAGCTTAACAAATCCCATACCTTGTCTTCATCAAGAAAGGAGGAGAGAGGAAGAGGCAAGAGAGAGAAATGACAGTTTAAATCAAGGAATGACTGGTTGACCCAGAATGACTAAATCAGATTTTTTGTTATTCTAAAAAATGGGGTTCAAGAGTGAAGTCAAGTTCCAAAGAAAGAGGTACAGCTCCAGCCAGTGGGCAGCATGAAAGGATGCTGCATTTCTACTTGGAGTATGAGCTGCCCTTTCCTCTGTCCACAAGTCCTAGCCAGGCTGTGGTCACACTCACCCCTGCCAGGACAAAAGACATCTGGGAATAAGCCCAGTGAATGGGCCTGAGGAGCCAGGCTGGTCCCTGTGCTGTGGTTCCACTCAGCACAAGGACAGGCAGGTTTGGAGTGTCGGACCTCAGCAAGTCCCAGGAGCACTAAGCCTTTAGCTGTAAGTGTGCTTTCGCTCACGCGCCCCACTACTCAGTGTGCATGAGGGTACACTGGACCACAGGTAACCACGACTTGCTTCTTCCTCCAGGGTTAATCCCCTCAAAAGTCGACCCAGCTGGCCTGAGTTTAAAAAGCATTTTTCACAAGTCCAGAAGAACCTAAAGTCTCTCCAGAGAGTCCGTGATGTACCGAGAGGCCCCAGCCCACTGTCTCCAGGGGAAACACCTAGCTTGTCCTGGGTACTTCATCAATACCCCAGGCTTGTCTCCAGGCAAGAAGGAGAGGACATCGGTCTGTGAGCATCTCTTTCTCAACTCTACCATTCTCTGTGGCCAGGCTGCCTCCACACCCTGATTCTCAACTACTCCAGCGGGCAGAGTAGATGCCACCAGGCAGGGGAGAGGGCGACAACCCTAGGTGGGCCTCTAACCACTGGTACCATGAAGTGCAAATACATCAGTGAGTGAGTGAGGGTCCCAGAACTATGTGCTGACGTCTCCTTCCCCTGCATGCCCTAACAGGGCTCTCTTCTTACAGGGCATGGCCCTGTGCTACTAACTAGGGCCTTGTGCCCTGTGCTACTAACTAGGGCCTTGTTCTAGGTTGGTGCCCACTCTAGAATATCAGTTGCTGCTTCTCTCATTCACTCATAAATTCATTCATTCACTTACTCCTTTAACAGATGCCTACTGAACACCAATTCTGTGACTAGAACTTCCCTAGGGGCTGGAATAAAGCTTCAAAGAAGATTGGCGATAAACAAGTGGGCACATAGGGCCTTCTGCATGCGCGCTATAAAGAAGCGTGTGCGGTGATGGGAAAGTGGAGACAGGATGTCCAGTGAGTCTCTCTGGGGAGAAAATCAGCCAGGGGAAGAGTATCTCAAGCAGCTACTGAGGCCTGAGGCCAGGATGAGACTCAGGATGCAGAGAGGAAGCCACGTGTGCTGAGAGAAAGAGAACAAGATGAAGTCTGAGAGGCAGGCAGGGAGCCAGGCCTGGAGTGTGGACTTTACACTGAGAACAATGGGAAGCCAATAGTAGGTTCCTGGTGAGCACTGCAGGATAAATGAATGAAGTAATGAACAAACGCTTAGATGGAGTGTTTATACGGGGAGACATATCTGATAAACGTTGAAAAACATTAGTAACTCTGGCTCCTGCAGTACATTCCATTGACCATGGGGGATCTGCACAGGGGAAAGGTGGCCCTGACCTGAGAGAGGTGGGGGTGAGTAAGGAAAGGGACTGCTAGGTCCACCTGTCCAGTCCCTGCACGTAGGAAGAAGCCCCATTACCGAAGACAGACGCCTCATTTTGCTTGACCGCTGATTGCGGGGCTTCACCAGGAGCTTGTGCTTCGCGGCGGAGTTGTCCAGGCAGGAGGAGAATTCAGGGGGGTAATCGAAATCCGCCACAGGTGCCATGCTGCTGTCTGAGGTCCTGGGGGAGCCACTGCTGTCACTCGCGTGCCTGGACAAGAGCTGGTCTGGAGACAATGGCCGGGGCGAGGGAACTAAAGAGACCTTCGGGAGACAAGACAAGAACACACCAACATTAATTTCTGGATGTGAAATGGGGCTCATTCAACACACATGCTCAGTCTTCCCACGCTGTGTCTGGGTTCTACATGAGAGAGTATATTTAAAACAGGACTCTCTTGGCAAGCCCTGGTGGAGAAGTGGTTAGGTCCACTGCCTCTGGCCAAGCACAGTCCACATACATCCCAAGGACTCGGGGTCATGTCCTAGGGGCTAAGGAGGACAACCAAGGTATACGATTAAAATAAAAATGCTTCCTCCTCCAGTCTTCCTGCTTACCTGCCTTCATTCCTGCCTGCACCTTTCCTAAAAAAAATCTGACTCTCAACAGGGAGAGTTCTATGACTCTCTCTTTTTTTTTTCATTCATTCAAACTATTTTAAAATAGGGCATGGGCATGTCTTCTTCAGTTTCTTTTCCACAACCCAGGAGCCTCACACAGGTCAGGCATCCAGTGCTTCCCCCAAATGACATGGTATTCCAAAGGACGATGCCATCAGAGGGCCGGGTTCTGATGCAAGGACTGCTCACTGCGAGAGGAATTTATTTTCCTGGTTAACACAAAGGTCCCTTATGTTTTCTGTTCTAAGTGTAAAGCTTATTTCTGTCAAGTGAGGAAGATGATCACTAAAATGAGGGGGAAAGGCTTATAGCATCTACTTTAGCTCTCTTGTTTTAATTACTCAATAAAGCATGAAAAAAGCAAGAAAACTTATTTTTAAAATAAATTGCGGGACTCCTGGCCAGGACTTCCTCAGGGTCTCTGGCTTGGGTCTCCACTGTTGTAGCCAGGACTCCAGAAATCGCCTTTGACCAGACAGCCAACACCTCTCCCGGGCAGTCCTTTTATTTTTCAAAGGAAAGGTACAGGCAGGAATGAAGGTAAGTAGGCAGGTAGAAGAGGAAGAAGCATCTCTATTTTATTTTATTTTTATTTAGTTGTTTACACGGGCCCAGGACTTGAACCCAGGGCTACGTGACTTGCCTAGGTGACTGACGTAACGACTACTCCACCAGGGAACACCCCAGGCAGTCCTTTTTGAGCTTTTTGAAAGTCACAAGCATGAAGGGTATGTTTCAAAATCACACAGAATCCTTCATTTTCACTCTAGTCTAGAGGAATTGTGTGTGTGGATATATATACACACACATTTGGTAAAACTGTTTCCTTATTGCCCTAGGACTCAAGAGAACAGACAAGTCAAGCCACTTTGCAAAGGTTAGAACTCTGTGGACAAGAACGATGACTTTGTGATGACATAGGTCTTCATAATCACCCTCTATAAACTCAGAGGATAATCAGTCTTTGCCTCCTTCCCAATTGGGTCAGCCTGCATTTTCCCTCCCTGAGCAGGTGGTCCTGAGCTCGCGCCCCTGGGCTGGGGTTGGAACCTAACCTCCGTGACGCAGCGAACAAGGACTGGCTGTCTCAGCGGTCCTTCCCACCAGGGAACTGAACCTTCAGTGTTCAGTCTCCACTGTCTTTCTAACAGTTTGCAGGGCCTGGAGAGACCAACACCTTCAGAACAGAGGAAGACCTTGAGCTCTGTCTTTGATCAGAGAAGTGACTGGGAGAGGTGGGATGGGGACTGTGGGGAGGATAGGCGGGAGGCTGGCTGCATTTGCATGTCAGGCTGGCAGCTTCTGGAGCTGTAATATTCGCATGGCTAGCTTCTACTCCCCTATTTTTTTTTCCTGAAATTGGTGCATTCGGACATTTGTGGAAGTGGATGACGTAAAAGTCTAATTGGTGATCATTTGTCGAGGGAATGTAGTTCAAGAGGCCCTGGAGAAACAGCTTGGAGTTCAGAGATGCTTCTGCTGTGACTCTGGGTGACAGCTGCTTTAAAACATTTGTCCTCAAAAACTGGGGCTCAGTCACAGAGGGGCAGAGTAAGCAGGCAGGCAGCGGTGAAACAGCTCCAACTGGCTTCTCTTTACAAGGGCAGGGAAGGTCTGCCCACCTGTTCTCATTTACTCCCCTCCAAAGCCCTCTGAGGACGCGGATTCCCAGAGGTGCCAGAAGCTGCCCACGGCCTGTCTCGGACACCGTGGGTGCTTTCTGCCCCTTTGCTGCCACAGTCGTGTCCCCTGCCACGGCTCCCCTCCCTCCTCACCAGGATCCACACAGACATGCTGCTTTGTCACCCTCTTCTGCGGGTTCCCTGCCTGCCAGGAGGAAACCTAGACTGTGCCTGGTGAGACGTGAATTTACTTTAAAACTGTAAGACAAAGTTTCATCAGTCATGACGGCACTTGGCAATGCAATTAAGAACAAATATAACCTGAAACACCTTTGCCATCAGGAAATATCATCCTGTTGGTGTCATCAAACACCTGTTTCTGAAGTTTTTTTTTTCACAGTAATGTTCATTAAGTTTCTCTGTGAAGCATGTGGGCCTGAATAAGGTGCCACAACAAGAAATACATTAAATAGCCCACAATCCTGGCTTTGGGGATTTAAGGTGCCATTATCTCAAATACCATGTGTTATCATGTGTTATATAAAACACTTAAAAGGGTGCTCTGTTTTCATCAGTCAGCTGTGCCCAAAAACCTTTCAGGGCACACAAACAATCATTGTATCTTCAAAATCATATGATAAAAATTATTTGCTTTATGTCTTAAAAGTTCAACGTTTGGCTTCCTATAAACTAGTGTACTGTCTATATGACATATCATTGATAAAATCTCAGAATAATTTTTTTTTAAATAATGTAAGAAACAGGGGAGGGATGTTGAGAAGGACCAGGCCAGCTAGACCATCCCGTGTTAGTGTCCCCCACTCAGCTGGCTGTGGGATTTGCATGCACAATGCTTTGCAGGTTTGGAGCTGGGTTAGAAATGACTTGTCTTCTTACTGCCTGTGCCAGCTCAATGTGAGCACTGTGGTCTGTGACAGCCAGGGAACCGTGGGATGGAATGAGGGAGAGTCAGTCAGTGAAGGCTCCCAGCAGCCATCTCCCTCCCCCGTGGCCCTGGCAAGCACAAAGTCACATCTAGCCCTGAGGCAGGGAACACTGGGGCTGTGCACTGGAGGGTCCCAAGATGTACATGACACACGGTCATCACACTGGAAGCAGTCACGAGTCTGTCGACTCTCTCCTCTGGTATTTTAAGGTGTGGAGGTGTGCAGGGCTGGCTTGGAGCAAGCAGGGATCAGATCACTCGGGAGCAGAAATTTGGAGAGAACAACTCTCGAGCTAGCTCGGCGTGAGCCCCCAACCCCGGGACTTGTTCACGTTCAACCATGCCTCACCTCTTCCTCCAACCTGCCCCGGGAACCCATGGTTGCGCACACATGAAGAAATATTCCTTCTCCTGACTTTGCAGAGGCCTCACCACGAAATCCCTCTATGAAGACAGAAGCAGTTCCTCCAACGGCACAGGGCAAGTGTGTGGCTCTAAGGAATAGACCCCAGCTCTCATTTGTTTTCCAAGTATCAGCCTAACACAGATAACGCCAACTCTCCACCCCATGAAAAGGCTCGTCTACAAGGAGAAAGTGAGCATTGATGTATAAGTGCATTTAATGGGCTCAAAATGCAGGCACCTGGAGTTGTATAATTTAAACATGAGAGGGAGGTCCAGTCCTCCTTGTGGGTTCTACTGGGGGAGGGTGGCTTCCCGGATCAATTCCCAGGCTCTGCTGAGGTCATAAACACTCTGCTGCTTGTTAAACTTTGCCTGCTGCTCCGTTTGCCAGGTAGAAATGCCACACATTTCTATCCCTAAACCAACAAGTTCTCACAATCCTAAACTGAAATAGGGGAGCCAAATGTGGTTATCAGTGCCTTCTCCCTGCGACCAAATGTCCTAACGACAGAAAACAGACACAAAGGTACTTCTCTTCTCTTAAATGAGATGCCCATTCTGATCATCTGCTTGGACAGGAAAGACGAAGTACAAGGTTGATTGTATCTGACCTATAACTATTGTGAAAACATGTTTCTCAACCGTATTTCCTAACAAGACTTGAATTTCTGCTCAAAAAATGAAAAGAAATACTGTCCCAGGACTGCCTGGCATCAGAAACACAGGCTGGCTCCACGCAGCACGGCCACATCCACCCGCAAGACTCTGAAGGGAGCATGCAGGGGCCCTCGGAGTCCCACTGCCCTCTGTGCTTGGTGCAAATGGTGCAGCTGAACTTGCCTTTATAGTTGTCCCGGGACCCATGTCGTGCAGCAGGGACATTTCTGGGGGGCTCCTGGGCAGCCCATCGTCCTCAGAACTCATGCCGGCATCCTCTCCCCGCTTGACAGGAAGACACCCCGGAGGAGGGGGTGGCCCCATTTTCACACTGCACTGTATTTTTAACTAGATTGGAATAAAAAAAAAATCTGCTGTTGTTTTCATCGTAACTTGTATCCACAAATCCTCCTGCTTCATTCATTCATTTTGGAGATATTTTCAATGCCCTTTCCTGGTGTAGAGGACTGAACTGAGGGGCTCTGCCATTAGGTCTCTTGCTCTTTTCTTGAAAATGAGTGGTAATCCTTTGACTCTGACAACAGAACTGAGGTTACTTTCTGCTAGAAGGGGTAGCAGGTGGGAGCAAAGGTTACTGGGGGTCTAACAAACAGCAGTGGAAGGCCTTTAGAAACTTGCTGGTGGGCATGGTGCAGTATCATATATTTGATGATGAGTGAACCTGCACATCTAAAACATATTGTTCTGTAAATCAATAACGACTCAATTAGGAAAGAAGGAAGGGAGCGGGGAGAGAGGAGAGAGGGAGGGAGGGAAAAAGGAAGGAAGAAGGAAAAGAGAGAGAAAGAAAGAAAATGACTGATCATAACTAAGAATGAGTCAAGATCCAGTTGTCAGTGACTTGGTGTGTCTCGGGAGGGTTGTGACATACATACAATTATACCTCAACATGTATCAAGTAAACTGAGACGAAATGATGAAACAGGGTCTTGATTTATATTTGACATACATACCAGTGACTGCCAAAGACATATTTACCTGAAGAGCTTTAATCCGGTCACACACATTTTCTTGGGAAAACACCCGCACCGGTCGAGCAGGATCCTGCCCCGACTCAGGAATGAAAATACTGTCGTGTGAGAGGGCCCGGCTGCCCAGTGCACCCCTGGCCTCCCTAGGATGAAAGAGGCACTGTGAAGCTCTGCGCGCCCCATGTCTCACCTGCGTGCTCTGGACAAACAACAGGTGGAGGTGGGTTAATGGTACATCAGACAAGAAATTCATTTTTTTAATTACTCCTGAATTTGGTTCATCCTGACCCTATCAAATACTGTAAGTATTAGGAGCTTTGCAGAGAGAGGACTATTCCTAACAGACCTGAAGGGTGTGTGAATTGTTTTATTAGCAGGTGAAACGAGGTATGAAGAAGCACGAGACTTAAGACAGCAGGCCTGCAGAAAGGAAGGGTGGGCAAGGGCCTTGGCTGGTTGGCAGGGTTGTAACCAGGGAGGGTGAGGTCATTCCTTGTGGGCAAACAGGCAGCCCCGCAGTAGGCTGGAGGCCATGTTTGCACAGCAGGCTGAGGGCCTGCCTGACGGAGGCATCCTCACAAGATGGTCCACAACACACATCCATCTGGGCTTGAAGTGTGAATCTCTCTTCATGACCTCATATGATCTGTGCAACTCAACCTACATAGCTGGCAGGTCCTTCTGTGATTATCGTCCCGGCCTCAAGCTCAAGGCTGAAATTGGAACTGAGCTCACAGGACATTCACAAAATACCCAAAGAGGATGTGGGAGTCAGCAGTCAGATTTTCCTAACAGTGGTGGCTGCCTGAACAATAGGTGGAAGGAGATGATTGAGACCCAGTGACGAACGAAGGAAAGCCCACCCCCGCGGACACTGGACATCTTGTACACCACCACCCCCCATGGCCACCCCACCCTGGGTATCCGGTCCTTGTGGGGCAGTAAGGTTTCTAAGGTGTGGTCCTGCTCTACAGTGCATCACGCCATGTTGACTAGTGAATCAGACTTTAATCAAACTTCTTTTTAGCCCCAAATAGTAAACTTCCAAGTGGGGAACTCATAGCTCCCCTCATGGTGTGTCCTCACATTCCCAGAAAGGAGTCAAGGCGAATGAAAAGAACCAGATGGCCCTCCCTGTCAAAGGCAGTTCTTGTCATAAAGATCACATGCATACCTGGGGTCCCCTCCTACACTGGGAAGTCCTGGTCACACCCCTTTGAAAACCATAACCACTGACTGAATACCTGCACACAGGGTGCACAATAAAACGGTGAAATGTGTAAACCCATGGTGTTCCCTGTGGTCACCAGCATGAATGCGTTTTTTTTAAAACTTTTACATACAATTTTATTTATGTTTTCTAAATTTTTATTGAAGGGATATTGCATTTTGACATTAACTTGTTTTGAGGTATACATAATAGCGAATTTACATCTGTATACAGCAAGATCGGTTCACCAGTATTTCCCTTGTTTGTCCCCTTTCATTTACAATTAGTCCCTTTACCCTGTTTCCCTCAACCTCTTCTCTGTCTCTTAAGTAAGCTTTGATCTGCCTCTCTCTGTATTCATTTATATCATTTATTTGTTTTCTATCTCTATACACACTGCAGGAGTGCTATCATACAACGTTTGTTTTTATCCTTCTTGTTTATCTCACTAAGCATAATTCTCTCCAAATCCATCCATGTTGCTGCAGATGGCAGGATCTATCCCTTTTTTATGGTCGCATAGTATTCCACTGTATGTATGTATGTATGTATACGTGTGTGTGTGTGTGTGTATACACACACCACCTCATCTTTATTCATTCACTTTAGCTCTTGGTTACTGTGAGTAACGCTGCAATGAACATGGGGGTGCATACATATCTGCTGATAAGCGTTTTTGTGTTTTTAGGGTAAATACCCAGGAGGGGAATAGCTGGATCATATGGAATTTCCATTCCCAATTCTTTGAGGAATCTCCATACTGCTTTCCAGAATGGTTGCAC
Organism: Solenodon paradoxus; assembly: GCA_004363575.1. NCBI lineage: Eukaryota > Metazoa > Chordata > Mammalia > Eulipotyphla > Solenodontidae > Solenodon > Solenodon paradoxus. The sequence goes on from RJWH01003102.1 coordinate 139,830, forward strand.
CATTTTACACTCCCACCAGCAGAATTCTCTTTTCTCCACGTCCTCTCCAGCACTTGTTTCCTTTTTATGGATGAGAGCCATTCTTACAGGTTTGTGATTTCTCGTTTTGATTTGCATTTTCCTGATGACAAGAGAAATAGAACATCTTTTCATGTTGGTGATCTGCATGTCTTCCTTGGAAAGGTGTCTAATAAGGTCATCACTCCATTCTGGATTGGATTGCTTTTTTTTTGTTGTACAATTTTATGAATTCTTTATATATTATGGATATTAACTCCCTGTCCGAGGTGTGATAAGCAAATATCTTCTCCTATTCAGCTGAATACCTTTTTGTTTTTATAGAAGTTTCTTTTGCTGTGTAGAAGCTTTTTGGTTTGATGGAATCCCTTCTGTTTATTTTGGATTTTATTTGTCTTAGTGATGGGAGTTGAGTTCCCAAAGATATCTCTTAAGTCTACAGCAGATGTTGGTCTCTAGGACACTGCACAGAAATCCCAGTTTTCCAGAGTGCACACAAGTGGAGGCATTTTGGAACTTCGGGGGCTTGCCGGGGATGCTCAGAGCACAGAAGGAGCCTAGCAATGCATGTGTTTTGACAAATGGAACTGTTCTACTCTTGGTTGTGCATGAGAAGTTACTGCAGAGTCTAGAAGGCACAGACTCTAGAGGAAACTAAAGAGAATCTTTAAGATCTTCCCTCTTATATGGTCCATTAATTTATGACAGAGAAGCCAAGAATACACTATGGGGAAAGGGTAGTCTCTTCAGCAGTATGGAAAAAACTGGACAGTCACATATAAAAGAATAACACTGAACACCTATAATGCACCATACACAAAAATCAAAATGGATTAAAGACTTGAACAAGTGACTTAAAATTAGAAAACTTCTACTAGAAAACATAGGCAGCAAGCTCCTTTACATGAGTTCTGGCAGTGAATTTTTAGATGTGACACCAGAAGCAAAGACAACAAAACCAAAAATAAGCAAGTGGGGCTGCATGAAATTAAAAAGCTTCTTTGCATAGCAAAAGAAACCAGTAAGAGTATCAAAAGGCAACCTAAAGAATGGGAGAACATATTGACAAATCATATATCTGATAAGGGCTAATATCCAAAATAATAAAGAATTCCTACAACTCAACAGCAAAACTAACTGGTTAAAAAATAAGCAGAGGATCTGAATATACATTTTGCCAAAGAAAACTTCCAAGTGGCCAACAGATACATAAAAAGGTGCTTGACATCACTAATCAGGAAAATGCACATCAAAACCACAATGAGATATCACTTCATATCTGTTAGAACAATTATTATCATAAGGAGATAAGTGTTATAGAGAATGTGGAGAAAAGAGAACCCTTTTGCACTATTAATGGGAATGAAACTTGATGCTAAGTAATATAAGTGAGAGAAAGATAAGTATTCTAAGATTTCACTTAGGTATGGAATCTAAAAAAGCCAAATACATAGAAACAGAGAACAGAATGGAGGTTACCAGGAGCTGAAGGATGAAGGAAATGTGGAGATGTTGGTCAAAGAATACAAACTTCCAGTTATAAGATGAATAAATTCTGGGGACCGAAAGTAAAGCACAGTTACTATAGTTAATAACACCTTATTATATACTTGAAAGTTGCTGAGAGTAGATCTTAAATGTTCTCACCACAGAAAAATAGTAATTAGGTATCATGATGCAGGTATTTGTTAACACTACAGCAGTAATGACTCAGTGTATTAAATTAACATATTGTACACCTTAAACTTTGACAATGTTACATATCAATTATATCTCAATAAAACTGGAGGGAAAAAAAACCCAAGATCTTGCCTCATTCCCTGTGATGCTCTCTGAAAATTCTATTTACCACTCTGCAGGTTTTATCACTTCCCCTTGAAGCTTCCTTTCCTAGTATCAATTCAGTGAACTTATGCAAGTCATTGAGAACCAGGCCCCTGCTGGGTGCTAGGTGTATAAAGATGAATAAGACACTTTCCATCAAATCTCAAGATAGAAAGGAGGCAGGCAGGAGGACAGGTCATTCACCTCAGCCTCCCAGGCCACATCTCATGCTGCTCTTTTGTGGATGGTTGAAGAGGCCACTCTGTTCTGTTCAAGAGATGAGGTGGGTGGGGTAACGGGTACAGCTTCCCTGGGGATGGCCCAGTGGAGACATTTAATAGTTAACAATATTGCAGATAATGCTGCAATGAACAGGGGGATGTGTATATCTCTGTGAATTAGTGTTGTGTTTGGGGGTAAATACCCAGCAGAGGAATAACTGGATCATATAGCATTTCCAGTCTCAATTTTTTGAGGAATCTCCATACTGATTTTCATAATGGCTGCACCATTTTACATTCCCACCAACAGTGTAGTTCTCTGACTCCTCTCTAGCACTTGCTGTTTCCAATCTTTTGGGTGAAAGATTTTCACAGGTGTGTGAGGATATCTCATTGTTGTTTTGATCTGCATTTCCCTAATGACAAGAGAGGTAGGACATCTTTTCATGTACTGTTGACCATTTCTATGTCTTCCTAGAGGTATGTCTATTAGGATCATCTTCCCATCTGTAATTGCATTATTTTGTTGTTGAATTTTATGAATTTACATATTTTGTACATTAACCCCAAGCTGGAAACAACCTAAATGCCCAACACAGATGAGTAGATAAAGAAGATGTGTTATGTAAGTAATGGAATACTACTCAGGTATCAAAAACATGAAATCCTGCCACTGGCAGCAGCATGGATAAAACCTGGAGGGAATTATGCTCAGTGCGGTAAGCAGAAGGAATAAGACAGACATTGTATGAAATCACTCATGTGGTAAACAGAGCTATCAAACAAATGTATGAACTAAGTTAAAAAGAAATAGATTTTTTAAAACTGAACTAAATCAAGCAACAGACTTCTAGTAAAAAAAAAAAAAGCAAATTAATGATTGCAAGACAATGGGGGAAAACAGGGTAAATAGGGATTACTTGTATATTGATGTAAACACTGAAATACTGGTGATTTCATGTATTATATACAGATTTTAATCTATTATGATGTGTATTTAAAAACTAATGTTATAATGCAATGTTCCTTCAAGAAAATTTAAAAAATAATTATCAAAATTATTGTGATACTGTCATATTCCCCAAGTTTGGAACATACTACCTAAAAATGGGTGCACTCTGTCCTGTCAAAGAGGCAACTGGGTCCAGCCTGTTCTCCTGTAGCACCCAAAGAAAACCAAACTAAACCTGAAACACTTGACTCTTTCCTCTTCAGCGTTTTGGTGCCACCAAGTGGTCAGTGTAGTTTTGACACCTGTAAAAATTGTTGAGAAGTCTGGAGTAGGGAGAGGGGCCAGGACAACCATCATCAGGATACAAGGCCCATGACCCCTTCTCTAATCCCAAGGATCAGCAGGCCTCCAGCAGAGTTTTATCCTCATATCGAGGGGTTGGTGTTGTTTAAAAGAAAAATTTCAAGCTAGCATGGCAGCAAATCTGGTCCCTTCCCATTTTTTACTCACAGAAATAACTGTTGGAATAATTGGAATAACTAAAGCATATGTATTCTATATTTTGAAAAAAAGTGCTATAAAATAAGGATTTATTCATTAAC
>RJWH01003102.1:143546-177929 GCA_004363575.1 Solenodon paradoxus
TGGGCTCTGCCACCATTTACTCGCCTGCCCACGTGCCCCCACCACCCCCCGTCCGCATCGTCCCATTCCCTATTGGTAACCTTAGTTTTATTCCAAGTGTCCAAGGGTTGGTTTTGTTAAATCTGTCTATTCGCTTTCCACCTATGAATGAGGTCATCTGGTATCTATCTTTCTTCTTTTGACTTATTTCACTTAGCATAATCCCTTCTAGATCCATCCATGTTGATGCAAATGATGGGATTTCATCTCTTCAAAGGGTTGTGTAGCACTCCATTGTCATTTTTCTGATATTGGGCAATTAGACAGCTTCCAGTTTAGTTATTGTGAATAGGGCTGCAATAAACATGGGGGTCAATAAATCTCTGCGAATGGGTGTTTTTGGATATGCTGGGTAAATACCCATAAGTGAAATGGCAGGATCATATGGGATTTCCATCTTCAGTTTTTTGAGGTGTCTCCAAATGTCTTCCATAGGCATTTCACCAGTTTGCACTCCCACCAACAGTGTAAAAGTGTTCCCTTTTCTCCACATCCTCAACATTTGCTGTTTGCAGACTTTTGGATAACAGCCAGTCTACTGCTGTTTTAGTTTGTATTTCCCTGATAGCCAACTAGTAGGAACATCTTTTCATGTGCTTATAGGCCATCTGCATATCCTCTTCAGAAAAATGTCTCTCCAGTTCCTCCTCCCATTTTTTTTTTATTGGATTGCCTGTTCTTCTGTTGTTGAGTTTTATGAGTTCTTTGTATTTTTTAGATATTAAGCCTTTGTTGGAAATATCAAACTCAAATATCTTCTCCCAGTTAGTAGGTTTCCTTTTGGTTTTGGTGATATTTTCTTTTGTTGTGAAGACGCTCCTCAGTTTGATGTAGTACAGTTATTTTTCTTTTTGTTTCCCTTGATAGTGGAGTTGAGTCTCCAAAAGCTTCTCTCTGATGTCATGGAAAATCTTTCCTATGTTGTCTTCTAAGAGCTTTATGGTTTCTGGGATTATGTCAGTCTCTAATGCATTTTGAGTTAATTTTTGTGAATGATGTTAAGAGAATGGTCTAGCTTCATTCTTTTGCATATGGCTGTCCAGTTTTTCCAATACCATTTATTGAAGTTTTTCCTTTCTCCATAGTACGCTTCTATCTCCTTTGTCATACAGTAACTGACTGTATGTGAATGGGTCAGTTTCTGGTGATTCAGTACCATTCCGCTGATCTATGCCTGCTATTATTCCAGTACCATACTGTTTTGATCTCTATTGTTTTGTAATATAGCTCAATAGTTGGGAGTGTAATCCCTCCAGATTCATTCTTTTTTCTAATAATTGCTTTGGCTATTCAGGGTCTTTTGCTATTCAATACAAATTTTAAGATTTTTGTTCTATTCCCTGGAAATAAGTCCATGGGATTTTAATGGGGATTGTATTAAATCTGTATATTGCTTTGGGTAAGATGAAAATTTTATGATGCTGATTCTTCCCAACCATGAGCAGTAGATGTCTTCCCATCTCTTTGCATCCTCTATTTCTTTTAAGAAAGATTGTAGTTTTCCTTGTACAGGTCCTTTTACTTCCTTTGTTAAGTATATTGCTGGGTATTTTATTCTTTGAACTTCTATTTTAAATGGTGTGATTTTCATGATTTCATTTTCTTCTAGCATGTTGAGTATAAGCATGCAATGGATTTTTGTTCATTGATTTTGTAGTCTGCCACATTACTGTATTTATTGATGAGTTCTAGAAGTTTTTTGACAGAGTTTTTAGGGTTTTCAATACATATAATCATGTAATCAGCAAATAATGATAGTTTTACTTCCTCCTTTCTAATGTGGATTTCCTCAATGTCAAATAGCAGTGATGAGAGTCGACAGCCTTACCTTGTTTCAATCTTAGGGGAAAGGCTTCATTTTTTTTTTTTTTTTTTGCCATTGACTATGATGTTGGCTGTGGATTTTTTTACATGGCCTTTATTATGTTGAGTTATGTAGCTTTTATTCCAATTTTTGACCATAAATGGGTGTTGGATCTTATCAAAAGCTTTCTCTGTGTCTACTGGTATGATCATGTGGTTTTTCTCTTTGCTCTTGTTGATACGGTATACTACATTAATAGATTTACATATGTTGAACCATCCTTGCATTCCTGGGATGAATCCCACTTAGTTGTGATGGATGATCTTTTTAATGCATTGTTGGATTTGACTGGCTAATATTTTGTTGAGAATTCTTGCATCTACATTCATTAGAGATATTGGTCTGTAACTTTCTCGGTGATATCTCTATCAGCTTTTGATATTAGTGTGATGTTAGCATCATAAAAAGTATTTGGGAGTATTCCCTGTTCTTCAATATTTTGAAAAAAGAATAGGTGTTAATTCTTCTTCAAAGGTTTGGTAAAACTCATTAGAAAAGTCATCTGGTCCTGGGCTTTTATTTTTAGGGAAACTTTTGATTACCTCTTCAATTTCTTTGCTTGAGATTGTTCTGTTCAGATTTTCCAGTTCTTGTAGGTTCAAACTTGGTAGATTTTATTTTTCTAAAAAATCTGTCCATGTTCTCAAGGTAGGTCTACTTTATTGGCAGAGAGCTGTTCATAGTGATCCCTTATGATGTTTTGAATTTCTGTGATATCTGTTGTAATTTCTCCCCTTTCATTTCTGATTCCAGTTATGAGAGCTGTTTCTATTTTTCTTTGCAAGTCAAGCCAATGGTTTGTCAATTTTGTTTATTTTTTCAAAGAACCAGCTTTTGGTTTCATTGATCTTCTGGATTATCTTTTGTCTTCTATATCATTTCTCTCTGCTCAAATTTTAATTATTTCCTTTCTTCTACTGATTTTTGGCTTTATTCTTCTTTATCTATTTCTTTTAAATGTAGAGTTAGATTGTTTATTTTTGGTATTTTCTTGTTTCTTGAGGTGGACCTGAATTGTGATGAACTTTCCTCTTAGAATTGCTTCTGCTGCATTCCAAAGATTCTGGCAGCTCATGTCTTCACTGTCATTTCTCTTTAAGTATTTTTCAAACTTCTCTTTGATTTTCTTTTTTACCCAAGAGTCATTCAGAAGCGCATTTTTTAGTTTCTAATTAATTTGGGGTCATGCATCTTTCTTTTTGTGGTTAATTTCTAGTTTTACATGATTGTGGTCAAAGAAGATGCTTGTTATAATTTCAGTCTTTGTAAATTTGTTTTGTGTCCCAACATACACTGTATCCTGGAGAATGTTCCATGCACACTGGAGAAGAAAGTGACAGATCTAAAAATACTTGCTTAATATATTTTGATGCTCTTTTATTAGGTACATATATGTTAATAAGTGTTATGTCTTCTTGCTGAATTGAGCTTTTAATCATTATATGATGTCCGTCTGTCTTTTTTTGTGTTCTTAGATGGAAGTCTGTTTTATCCTATAACAGTATAACTATCCCTGTTCTTTTGTGGTTGTCATTCAACTATAGGATTATCTTCCAACCATTTACTTGAGCCTTTGTTTATCTTTTGAAAGAAGGTAGTTTTCCTGATGCAGAAGAAGGTTGGGTTATGCTTTTTAATTCATTTAGTCACTATCATAGTTTGAATGGTGAGTTCAGTCCATCAATGTTTACGGTGATTATCAATATGTAGCTACTTATTGTCATTTTGCAATTTGTCTTCTGCATGTTGTTCCAAACCATGACTTTGTTCTTTTCTTTCTCTTCTTACATCGGTTGGGTGTAGTTATGTTCTGATTGGTTTTCCTCTTTGTTTCTTCTTTTTTCCCTGGGAATGTATTTTGAGGTTACCCTTAAGTCAGCATTAACAATTCTGTTTATTTCCTATTTTCATTTGAGAGCAGATTAGTCTTTCCCATTCTAACTATCCACATTTATGTTCCCTTCTCTTCCTTTCCACTTTTTATATTTGCTGTCTTACTGTTTTTCTGTGGAGTTTCTTTATACTTTATAGAATATCCTTTAATATTTTTTGCAAAGCTGGCCTTGTGATGATGAATTCCTTTAACTTCTGCTTATTGGAAAAGTTTTTTATCATCTCTTCAGTTCTGAATGATAATCTTGCAAGGTATAGTATCCTAGGTTGAAAATCCTTTTCTTTCAGCACTTTGAATATGTCATGCCATTCCCTTCTGGCCTGTAGAGTTTCATTTCAGAAATTCACTGACAATTTTATTGACTCCTTCGTATGTGACATGTTTTTCTCTGGCTGCTTTTAAGATTCTTTATCTTTTATTTTTGACATTTTGACAATGTGTCTGTTTGGGTTTCTTTTATTAGGAACTCTTAAATCTTTCTGAGTCTGGAGGCTTGCTTCATTCTTCAGGTTTCGGAAGTTCTCATCTATTATTTCTTCAAATACAGTTTCTGATCCCCTTTCTCTCTCTCTCCTCCTTCTGGGACCCCTATAATGTGAATGTGGTTCCTTTTGATGTTATGCCAAAGGTCTCGAATGCTGTCTTTAGTTTCTTTGCATTTTTTAATCTCTTGCTGGTTTTCTGGAGTGAGTTCCTCTGTCCTATCTTCCAGATTGTGGATTCCTGTTACTGAGTCCCTCTATTGAATTATTTTGTTCCACTACTGTATTTGTTTCTTTTATATCTTGCCTCATTTCTTTTCTTTCTTTTTTGATGTTCTCTTATACGTCTTCTATTGTTTTCTGGATTCCCATGAGTATGTTAATCACTGTTACTCTAAATTCATCTTCAGGTAGTTTACATATGTCTGCTGTATTCAGATTTTACCCTGAGTTTTTTATTGGATCCATCATTTCACAAATATTCCTCTATGCTTTTGCTCTGTTTGGCATTCTATTTGTACTTCTGTGAGTTCAGTTTCCCTGCAGTGATGGTATAGTGTAGGATGATCACCTTGCTGCTGGCCCACAAATGGCAATCAGGCTGCAGTTCTGCATCTACCCACAGGGTGGCACTAGCAGTTAGCATTGAGGTCTAACCCCTTCAAGCAGAATACCTTCTTCCTTTTGTATTGGGGGTGGGATATATGGTGGGTGGATACAGAGACTGGTGTAAAATGGTGGAAGGGGAAGGGATGGGGAATTTCACTGTCTGCCTTACATTTATGATAGTGCCCAGTGTAATTTTCCCACATGGGCTCCAGCTCAGTCCCCAGGATGGTGGCTCTCTGTGCCAAGATGGTCTCCCCCACGTCTGGCTCCTGACCCCACTGGGTAGGCTCTTTGCTGCTTCTGCACAGGATCTCCAGGCCCTTTGTATTTCCCACAGTTCCACCCATTACGCTGTGGTGCCTATCCCAAGTCCCGAACCTGTAGTTTAGCTGCATACTAGGACATTTTTGCTTACCCTATGTTGTGGCAAAAGCTGCTCCATCTCTGCAGCCACAGCGCCTGCTTTTCCTCAATATTTGTTTCTGGAGAGTAGGCAAATTCCTAGTTGCTCTCTGGGGAGGATCCCAATCTCACCCCTACCAGGCTACCATCTTCTCTGCACTCCCTCAAAAGAGTTTCAAATCAGGGTTCATATCCTAAGTTTACCATTTTCAGTTGTAGGATATTGGACAAGTTCTTCAAAATTCTTCTTAAGATTGGTTTGCGCATTTATAAAATGCTACATCATATCTCCTCTTCCATAGTTATTGTAGACTTTCAGTATATATGACACCTGGCTGTGCATCATACATACAGTAGTTACCTAGTAATGGCTTCCACCAACTTTTTCCATCTATATGCATGAAAAGACAACATCTATGGAAGAATTTCCAGGGGAATAACCTAGGAGTAAAGTAGGTTCAGAAACCCAACAAGCTATCAAGGTAACAAGAAGGCATATCAGGTTCTCTTGTGCCCTCCTGCTTATTGGAACACAGACTGAATGATGTGAAAAGCTACTTACTCCAGTTCATCCTCTGAGTCATAGCCCACTGGTCCGGATTCAATGGCAATAACTTCACTCTTCGCCTGACTTTGTTTCCAGGTGCTACTTCCTGTGGTTGAAGGTGACTCCTTTCTCTTCTTCTTCCCAAAGAACTTCTTAAATGTTTTGAATTTAGATTTTTTCTTTCCTATCCAAAGAGAATGCATGTGAGTACTTACCAAGAAAAATTTCTGTCCATGCATTACTCATTCACTCCTGAAAAGTTCTACCATACATGAGTAGATAAGTGCACAGAATAGCAGTTTGGCACACCCAAAAATAAATCTTGATTTCTGTATATTTTGAACATTTAATAAAAGAGTCAAAAAATAAACTTGACAAAATCAAAGCACAAACAACTTTCCTCTCACTTGAAATCAGTCAAAACCGAAAATCCTGATGAGGAAAAAGCTCTGTGAGGACTCAAATTTGTTGGCAAAATAACTCCCAAGTGCTTCTTTTAGCATGGACATAAGAACCAAGGATAATCAGAGAGGCCCAACCTTGCAGGCAAGAGGTGTGCATGGGAGTGTTACATGATGAGCTAATAACTTTGGGGGAAAAAAATCATCAAAGATGGTGGCAGTCCTCAGCCTGACTCTACCATGATTCCTGTACTGTTAGAATTCAGAGCACTTTTAAATATTTTGTGTCCTTTGCTCTGATGTTTTCTTTATTCTTACCCATAAATTCTACCATATCCAGCATCTTGTGATTTCACATCACCAGCAGCTCATCAAAGTTCATTCCTTTCCTCCAAATATTTATGAGCATTAATAACAGAAAGATGAAACATGCTATATTATCGTGATACTGGTAAAACCTGAGAATTTTCTAAATCAGCTGATGTTTTATAAGTAAATAATTTTGTGAGATGAATTCCTAAAAAACAAAAAACACTCAACCAACCAGAACTTCTATATTTCGTTGATATTAATGCCTCTGTGGGAACTGTACATGATTTCTCCTTAATGTGGAGAGTTTCTTAGGCTTACTCTAGTAGGAGTTCCTATGTTAGTTTAGGTAGAGCTGATTACTGCCCAAAAGGAAATGTGTTTTACAGCAAAGGTTTCTTAACTTATAGTGGAAGTTTCCTTACCTTTATAATCACAAAATGATGATGTTGTTAAAAGACAGTTTTCAAAGAAAGTTATTATTTGGGGAAGATTTTTCTGCATTTGCCAGATCACTCTCTGGCCTTGGCTTAGTGGACCAACAGGCATGCATCCCTGCAGATCTGAAGAAATAGGCAGCCTCACTATCTTTTACAGTCAGAGATGCTATTTCTAGATTAACGGGTGTGGGTAAAAGAGTCGATACAAAAGCCAAGAGTATAGCTGCTGGACACTTTGGTTTGATTTGCGATGGGGTGTCAGTCAACTTTTGGGGGTCTGCTTATATTTTTTCACCCGTTAGACTTTGTGATTCACTTTCTACAATGGTTACAGGAATTATCAGGTTTTCTATTCTTGAATATCTTTTTCTTCAGCTATATTTTTCTAGGAATTTATCAATTTTTTCCCAATTTTCAAATGTGTTGGCACTTAGTTATTAGCATTATGCTCTTACTGTTTTAATAACCACACTGAAAGGGTAAAGCAACTTTTTCAGTCCTGATATCATTGTGGTTCCTCCTTTTCCTTGATCAAATGCACCAGAGGTTTGCCAACTTGGTTTGCCTTAAAAAATAAGTTTGCCTTTTTCAATTCTCTCTATTGAATGGTTTATGATTATAATAACTCCTGTTCTTATCTTTATTCTTTTCTTCCTCCTACTTTCTAGAGGATTATTTTGCTATCTTCTTAAACTTTATGAGATGAATACTTAGTAATATTAATTTATTTTTATAACATGGACATTGAAGACAATACATTTCCTTCTATATATGTTTTAGCTGTATCTACATATTTTGATGTCTAGCATTTCCACTATTTCTTGGCTGAAAATATCTTCTCATTCCCATTAAAATAGCTTCTTAGACCTATAGATTATTTAGAAAACTATGTCTTAATTTTCAAGCACTTGGAGATTTTCTTATTATCTGTTATTGATTTTCAGTTAAAATACACTGTGGTTAGAGAATGTACTCTGTACAATTTGAATCCATTCATATATGCTGAGATTTGTTTTATGACTTACCATAAATTTGTAAATGGACCTAATATGCTTGAAAATAATGGACTTTCTTCATGTTTTAGATATGCCAATTAAGACAATGACTTTTTAATTCTGCCATCCAAATAATTTATACATTAATTTTAAAACATATTTTTCTATTAACTATTGAGTTATATTTTTAAAAAAACCTCTGATTATTTATCTTTATTAACTGTCAACTTCTAACTTTTGACATAATGTTGGTGCATAGAAAGGTAAAATTATGATCTTGTTGGGGAACTAATAATCCTTTTGTGAAATAGCCCTCTATTTAGTAATGCTTTTTGCTTTATTTTGACTGCTATGAATAGAGGTATTTTCCTTCCTTTTTGCCCAATGTTTGTAATGCACATGTTTTCTATTCTTTTACTTTCAACTTCTCTGAATTTCTTGTCATTAAGATCGAGAGTTTCAGAAATCTAATCTGATAATCTTCAACTTTTAACTGGAGTAGTTAATGTCATTAGTCTACTTACACTTACTCTAAATTACTGGCATGCTATTAAGAACAACTCTATAATCTCATGTGATTTTTCTTTTGCCTCTCTTGGGTCAACTGACTTTTAAAAATTATTCTACTTCTCCCTTCAAGCCTTACAAGCTTTATCTTTATTTCTGTTCTTTTGGTGATTACCCTAAATTTATACTATATATTCTGCTGTAAGACAAGGAACATAGAATACTGTTGCCCTATTTTTAATGTCCTCTTGCTTTTTATTCTGATACTTTAAAAGCCCAAAATATTGTATTCTGTTTTCTTTTAGATGTATCTACTTGCTTCTTATTTTTTCTGCCCATCATTCCTTCTTGTTTTCCAGACCTTCCATCTAGGATAATTCTGCCTGTGGGCAGATTCCTTTAGATAACAGTCTCCTGATGAAAACTCAGTTTTTGTCTGTAAATGTCTTTATCTCTCTTTCATTTCTGATATTTTTTCTAGGTGTAACATTCCAGGTTGGCAATCGTTTTTCCTAGGTTCTTGTTTTAAAGATGTTATTTTACTGTTTTGTAGTTTCTACTGTATGGCTGAGCAATCAATCATCAGTTTTGGTATTCCTTTGAAGTTAATCTTTTTTTTTCTGACATCTTAGGAATTTTCATTTTGTCATTTGTTTCCTATATTTTCACTCTCCATGTCTTTCCTCTTATTTATCCTTCCTGGGTTTTCTTAAATCTGTGGGTTGTGTGTTTTTTTTTAATGAATTCCAGATAATGTTCGGCTATATCCTCTTCTGAGACTAATCAAACGTATGTTACCCTCTTTCATTTATTCATATGCCTCTTATCCTCTGCTGTATTTTCCATCTTTTTATCCCTCTATGTTACATTCTCTGTATAGTTTCTTGTGATCTATCTCGAGCTAATATAGTAAGGTATTAAATGCATTCACTGCATTTTAATTTGTAATAGGCATATTTCTGGTACTGTGATATCTATGGTTGTTTCATAGGGTGTATTTGATAATTCTGATAATTTTATGCCTTTTGTATCTTTCTCTTATTTCTGCAGTATATTAGTTTACTAGAGTTGCTCTAAAAAGTACCACAAACTGGAGTGCTTGAACAACAGAATTACATTGTTTCACAGCTTTGGAGACTGGAAGTCAACATCAAGGTGTTATTGGCATTTAAGTTCCTTCAAAAAGCCATGACGAAGACATCTATTTTATATCTACTCACTAACTGGCAATCGTCAGTGTTCCTTGGTTGCAGACATCATTACTCTGATTTCTGATTTCCTCTCCATATAATGTGTCTCTATGTGTGTGTGCTCTTTTTTAGAAGGACATCAGTTACACCAGATTAGGGGTCCACCATACCTCAGTATGGCCTCATCCTAACTAACTACATCTGCAATGACCCAATTTCCAAGTTAGGTCATATTTTGAGGGCTTAGGACTTACAACATATGAACATTTGAGGGACACAATTAACCCTGTAGTATATTGGTTTTCACTCATTGCACCTGTTGCCTTATATGACTGGCTTTCAGTAACTGTTATAGCACTGAAGATATTATTTTTTGTAATAATCTGAATTCCAGATAGAGACCTCCTCCTTTAGAGAATATGGTTTATCTCTGTAGATATCTGGGGTCATGTCCTGTCTGGAAAACATTCAACCAAATTCAAGGGTTGGAAGTCTCTGAATTAAGTCTCTACAAGGGAATTTACCCTGGCTCACACATACACAGACTCTGCTTCAACTTGGGCTCCCAGATTATTGTAGAGTGACATAAAAATGAAATTCAAAATTCAATAAATTGGTAAATCATCTGCAGGCAAAAGTGGCATCTGTGCTCGTTGGTATCTCTGGGTTACAATTTTTCTTTCAGTTTTGGCCTCATTATTTCTTACTCTTAATAAGATGTTTAAGAATGTTCTCAACTAGAATTTTTAATTTTAAATGGGAAGGAGTTGCTCTGAATAACTTAGCTTACATCCTTTGGAAAAAAAAAAAACAGTTTGTTTTTAAAAACTGGTTCTTCATGGTGACATTTCTAATTATTTAAAAGTATTATCTATTGAGTTGCTCCACCCTAATGAAATATTTCTTCAAACACAAAATCAGTAATAATGCAGTGTTCCCATAATATAAAAAAAATTGAAACTTCATTTTATCTCAGGGTTAATTTTGAAAAACCTTACTTTATATTTGAGTTTATTTGGTATCTATTTAAATGTGACAAATGAAAAGTAACTCTAATACAGAATAATAAAAATCTATAATATATGAAATAGTCTTTAATGACATTGGTATCTGAGGCTAATGATTAGGAACTGGGGTTTAACATTATTGAAAGCAATTTCTCTTGAACTCTATCAATGAAAATCACTTACAGATATTTTGACTTTAAACAAGAGATTGATGGAGATCATTATTGCTAAAATAAGGTGAGTTTCAATGGGCAGTCTAGGGAAAAGGTCCATTGCGAAAAAATCAATGATTTTAACGTCACCTTTACAACTCTTTCAAGACATAAACAGCAACATGTAGATAACTGTAGACCAATCACATAATTGTGGTAACTCTTGGAATATATTATGAGATGATTCATGGGCCTGAAGGAGAATAACATCCATAAAGCAGAGGGATCAAAGGCTCTCTTTGGATATTGTTTTTTCTGAATCATTAGGCCATCCTATAGAACCTCCTACTGATACCTTTGAATGTTCTTCAGTGATGAATGATTCCACTGAATCCCTCTTTCTTCACTTTTAAGCCAAACAAACATGAGGACAAGTTTACCTCCAGGAATGAAGAAAATGACCTACACCCCCTCCCAACCCCACCATGCGTGACAGAGAAACAAAGGAATACTTGCCCTGATGGCTTTAAACAGCCTGGAAGTGTTCTCCACATTGTGAGGGTCCTTCAGGTGGAGGCAAATGGGCAATCTGGGCACATTGTGCTCTGAACCCTCACTCTCCACACACAGTCCCAAAGACCTCGCTCTGTCAGCCCCACAGTCCAAGGAGGGCTCTTCTCAGAGCAGGGAAAGTGAGGGCCTTACCTGTGCTGTCTTCCCCAAGTCCTTCTGCAGCCTCCCGAAGCTTAATGTCCATCACCCTTGTGGAAATCATGGCCACCTCACTGAAATCACATGGAAATTCCTATTATGAAAACATGTCTAACAGGAGTGAACATGAGTGAAATGGCGGTGGTGACCGCTTTTTGCCCAGGACCTTGCCTGCACACACCCAGCCAACCCAGATTCCAGGGCAGAGTTCAGGGCAGCACCGTCCAAAAACATGTCTGCTGCTTTAGTAATCACAGAAGCATTTTCTGCTTGCTGACCAGGGCAGTTTAATGGAAAACAGAGAACTGGAGCAAAGCTTCACCAATTTACACAATGTAGAATTGGTTCCCTTAAAAACGGTTTTCCAGAAATGATGTTTTTCTCTTACTCACTGTAGGTTTGGACAATACAGAGACTAAAAATCACCCATAATCCCCAAACCAATGAGAGCCACAATTGATATTTTAGTGTATTTCCTTCCAATATTTTTTCTATGCCAATATTTATGTACACATGCACGCACAGACACTATCAGGAAGCTCAACTGTCTAATTTTCTTACATGTGCCACATCCTGAAGATACTTCACAAGTGCTATTCAAATAACTAAAACATGATGGCTGCCCCGTAATTTATTTACATTGAGTTTCTCTTTTGAATTTTCTATTATGCAAAATTTGAAATAGAAAGTGCATTGAATAAAAATGAATTACACATGATCACTCTTGCTTCACCTTTGATCCCTGCTCTCCTGCCACACCCACTAGAGTATTTCAAAGTAAATCATCTCTGATATTATTATTTTAACCATATAGATTTGACTTCTTCCTAAGTGAAAAATATATGGCTCTTCATGGAAATCAAACAAATGATGACTAGTCAATATTCCTGCTATGAAATATTTGAATAGTGTTCTTGCCATCCAGAGTTAACTTTTTTAAACAGTACATTCTACTTCACATGTAATAACTCACAATTTATTTAGTTACTCTGAATTCTTACACTTAAAAATGAGGCTCAAATATTTAAATCACCAGTTAACATTTAACACTGGTATAGTATATAAAATGGGAAATGTTGGAAAAAGAAAAATATAGTCAATGGTGGAAAGGAGTCATGGATCATTGCCAAAGTTCGGTCTAATTTAGGTTCCCTTTAATGTCCATTTCCTTATCAAACAATTTCTTAAAAAGTGAATAAAGCTTCATTAGTTTTAGGTCTCAATTTTCATTTAACTGGGATTCATAAAATTGTATTGTCACCAGAATAAGAGAAAACAGATGACCATCTCCACTGATGCAGAAAACCATTTGACAAAATTCATCATCCTTTCATGATTTAAAAACACTCAAAAAAAAAAAAAAAAGAAAAAGAAGAAGCTAAAAGGAAACCATCTCAGCTTAATAAAGGCCATATAAGGAAAGTCTGAAAGTTTTTCAACTCTAAGATGAGGAGTAAGACAAGGCTGTCCACTCTCACTTTTTCAACAGAGTACTAGAATTTTTAGCAAGAGAAATTAGAAAAGAAGATGAAAATACATATAAATTGAAAAGGAAGAAGTAAAATGATCTCTTCATAAAATATGTGATTTTATATGTAGAAAACCCCAAAGAAAGGGTGCTTGTATGTACATATGAAGATCTTTAAATGAATTCAGCAAAGTTGTAGGACACAAAATAAACACACAAAATCAGTTGTGTTTCTATGAACAATCTAAAAAGGAAATTAGAAAAACAATTCCTTTTACAATAGCATCAAAAAGAATGCAATACTTAGGAATAATCTTAACCAAGGAGACAAAAGACTTGCACAATGAAAATTACATGCTATTGCTTAAAGAAGATACAAAGAAGTGGAAAAACACTCAAATTCATGAACTGAAAGACTTATTCTCATGATGATATCTATTCTACCCAAAATGATGTACAGATTCAGTGCCATCTCTATCAAAGTCCCTGAACCCTTTCTTATACCCTGCTGCTCAGTGATTCTTTGGGTGGGGGGGGAGGGGCGCAGTTTCCAGTGCATTTGAAGGAAGAGGCAGTAGAGAATGAAAAGCAAAAAATACAAGGAATAAGAAGGAGAGAGAAATGGTAAGGGCTAGTTGAATCATCATTACCCTAGGCTGCTACTGAGCTAGAAGTACAAGTATAAGAGCTCTTCTATTGCTTGAGTTTGGAGGAAATCAACAGCAGTAGTAATACCAAGCATGTAGTCTATTATCATCCATATTTTTTCACTTAATCACCAAGACCTTTTAGTATTCCCATTTTGAGGATGGCAATGTATATTAGTTAAGTTTATTAAGTGGCAAAGCAGAGGCACCAACCTATATACTCACAATGACTAAAAAATCAACATGGGTGGCATTTTTAATACCTGGAGATACAGAGACAGATGAGGGTGAAGTGGTTCCTGCCTCTTACAGGTGCTGACCTGGTGAAGGGGAAAGATCATAATCCTGGGGAGCTGTCCCCAGAGGAGCTCATAGGACATCTTCATGGGGTCCAGAGTCAGAGAGCTAGGGAATCCAAAGGACAGAGCCTTCCATTCAAATTACTCTACTTTCCAAGCAGCCTCTCTAGAGCCAGGTCAAGGTCCAGAGACCAACAATTTCCCAGAAGACCATCCCATGGGTCTGACAGGGTATCTAAGTCTGACAGAAGGGATTTGAGGCTGCCATGGCATGCCAACTAATATCGCAGAATAACAATGATGTCACCTGCAAAATGTACAGTCATCTCTGAACATTTTAATGAAACATTCTTTACTAGGAAGCTCTGAGAACATGCAGGAGTGTGAGAGAGTGCACACAAGTCCCATGAATGAGTGTGCAGGAGGCTGCCCCATCCCAGTGGACTCGAAGTAGATGCTGAAGCCCAGACCAGCTTCTCCCTGGGCTGAGCAGTATGGCTGTGAGAACACTGCAGGGCAGAGCATTCAGGAGGACATCTTCATGGGGTCCAGAGTCAGAGAGTACTCCTAATGCCAACACTGCTAATGGAGTCACACATAGAGGCAAAAGTCACCGCAAAGACAAAGGGACCACAAATCAGGCTCACCTCATGTAAGAGATCTGAAAATCTGCTCAAGTTGAGGGAAATCCAGTGTCATGTGGCACAGAGTTTAGTAAAGGATGAAGCCTCGGAAGTCACACTGTCCTGGGGGTGGAACTTCACCCTACCACTTACCAGTGCTGAGCCTCAGTTTCCTCATACAAAATAGGGCTAACAATACCTGAACACATGGGGCTGAGAACACAGCACATGCAAGCACTGGCTGAGAACAGCTGTCCTCCCCGACTGGCTCAAGTGTCTGCGTAAAGGTGGATGACACATACATACCAGCTCACCCTGGCAGTGGGTGAGTATTGATTCTAACCCATGGCACAGTTTCCCTGTGCAAATGACTCCTGTAGAGCCACCAGTATACGCTGACCCACAGCTTCCCGTCAGCCTGATGGACCTTGTGTCACCAGGAGAACACATCATTGGCAGACAAATGATGAAAACATACTCCAGTCCATGGAGGAACATCTCTCTGTGAGACTGCATAGCACAAGGTGGACTATCCTCCTTGTCTGGACACTTGAGGCAGAAACACTACAGCTGTTACAGTGGAATGTCTTCTCTCTTTTCCCTTCTGAGCGTTCCCAGTGAGATACAAGGAAAAGCCAGAGGAAATCTATAACTAACAAGGCCATGTGGCAAATACCTAGCATCTCCAAGCACCCCTCCAGCTTCCCACTGGAACTCAAAGTTCAAGTCAGGTACCCACACTCCTCCCCTCCCCTCCCCTCCCCTCCCCTCCCCTCTGGCTCCTGTTGCTCTGATAGCTCAAGTTCAAGTCCAGAAGACTTACTCTTTAAATGTGGAACTGAAGGAACCTCTTCAGGAGGTCTAATTAACTCAAGAGGGTACTGCACCTCCAGCCCTCTCTGCAGTTCACAGCACTCAACAGTGTTTATCTGGGCAGGTACAGAATCCAGGGGAGTCCTGAGTCCAAAGAAGGCTCCCTGTGGGGGCTGCCTCACTCCCTTTCTCTCAACTCTAACTGTAACCCTAGGCTCTTTCCCAGTTTGCAGCAGAATTCCATCATTAGTTGCAGCTTCTATTGAAAAATTCTACCAAAGTTCATTCACACAAAGAATGAGAATTGGTTTTAACATGGCCTTTTAAAAGTTCCAGTCCATTATATTTACCTACACACTGCAAAGAAAAATACCCATAACCTGATCATACACTTCCAAGCATGTAATTATGTACTAAAGCCTGAGTGTTCAACCTGACAGAACCATTAATTCCATACCACCCTCCAGGCCACATTGGCACCCTAGTGATATATTTTTTTAGACCCTGTACCTTCCTGCACCAGGCTCAACAAGGTTGTTGACAACTTGTTTATGAGTTACCTTCCTTGCATGCCCACCCCCCACCCCTCAAGACTGTGAGCATGATGAGCAAGCTTCGTGTCTGTCACATCTGTCATCTCTTACCAGCGCCAGGGACAGAGCCTGGAGCAAGGAAATGCGCATGACACATGGAAAAGAGAGTTGACAAAACTAGAGGGTCTTCTGGAGATGAATGAAAAGCAAGAATGAAGTCATTGGGTTTCTGAAATTATCTAGTTTTACAATCCCACTTAAAACCGAGGAAATCCTCCCCTATATGATTGCTATCTGATTTTGTACAAAGTAAATAAGCCTTATCATGAAGCTTCTTAAACTATAGAAACTATATTTCAGTTTCTGAACAGAGACACATCTGCGCCAAATAGATGGCATTTTAGTGATGCCGAATCCTTGTGTGTCCCTCATGCGTTGCCCAGTGTCTGACTTCGCCACATGGAATGACCAAGTCCTGGAGAAAGCTGATCCCAGTTTAGCCTGTGGGGCTGCACCTGAGAGTCTGGTTCTCAGAGACAAAAATTAAAACTAAGTAACTTTTAAGATATAGTCAGTGATCACAGATCAATAGACATGGTTAATTTTGTTTAAAAACAGAGATGAATATCAATGTTCCTATGTTAAATCAGCAGAAGACCCCAGAACCAATTCCAATCACCTGTCTTGAAGCCATGCCTAGTCACTGGAGTATCTTACTTTACCGGTTTCTAATATTTAGATAACAGTGGAAGAAGCTTCAGAGTCTTAAACTAACTCTTTTTCCTAGAGAGAACACTTCTTGGAGGCCGGGATTCTCTTGCATCTAGCTCAGTGTCTAGTCACAAAAGGTATGTGATAGACATTTGCAGAATGAATGAACTAAGAGGGGTACCATGTTATTCTTGAACTTCAAAAGTATTGATGAGTCTAATGACTATTCTTTAAGAGCACCTGACTTTATAACCATCTGGATTCCATATAACATGTGTGTTTGAGTATGTGCTGGTGTGTATATTTGGGTGAGTGGGGAGGTTGTTGCTGTTTTCTGGAAATGGGAGCAATAACTGAATTCATGTCCTATAGGACTGAAAGCCATTCATGGCATCATCCATTGGCAACAACTTTTTTGTTCCCTTCAAACCGCCTGAAGACATAACCTGCCTCTGGCCAGCATTTCATCTGCTGTTCACAATCTGGCTCCTCACTAGGAAAGCATGATGTTCATGAGGGCCTTGATCAAGCCCAGACGCTCACCAGTCCCAAGTTGTCTGCTGACCAAGCTCTATGTCTCCAACCTATGTCCTTGAAGTTTCCTTGAATTTTAACATCCAACCCAACAGTCTGTTATTATAGATCACTGGGGCCTGGGAGTAAAAACCATTCATCAGAACACAAAATAGAAGCTAGAAAGTGGTAGGAGTGGCCATGGCAAGGAAAACAAGACCCCTTATAGAGTACATCAATTCAGGTGAGCAGAGCAGAGGCCACAGAGGCCTACAGAGAAAACAAAGCCCTCCAAACAGGCTTCAATATGACAGAGAAATCTATGCAGGCATTGATAAGTCAAAGCAGAACATGCTAGATATTATCATCAGATAGCAGCATTGTGGGGCATAATATTTGCATATACCTGCTAACTGAAATAACAGTAACTACTTAAATTTACAATAGCTGAGGTCCTAAGGTTTTTAATATCAACTCATCTAACCTCAGAAATCTGTAGAAAAACCAGTAGTTACTTTTTGCTCACCTTTCCCCTTTCCAACTTGAGGGGGTGATCTAATCCACACAGGGTCAGTCTAGGGAAACTTGGGTTAAAAACAGTATTTCATCTGATGTCCTCCTACCCCCTTTCCCAATGTTCCTCCCTCCATCTTCTGCCTCTAGGAGAACCCTGCATCTACCTTGCATCATCTTCTCCAAGGTCTTAAAACTCACCAACTTTCAGGTCAGTGACAACAATAATTTTATCCGTCATAATAGGCATACATGCACCTAACAACAGATACCTAAAACACATGATGCAAAAACTGACAGAAATGAAGGGAGAAATTCTAAATTTAACAATAATAGTTAGAGATTTCAATGCCCATCAATAGCTGGTGACTTCAATGTCAAATCATCAAGGGTACAAAAGACTTGAAGAACAATATAAATCAACTGGATCTAACAGAAATCTATAAATCACTTTACCCCATAACAAAATAAAGTCTTCTCAAGTGCACATAATTGTCTAGATAGATGTTGCTAGTCATAATATAAACTTAAATAGATTTAAAAGGGTTGAAATCACAGTATGGTGTCTGACAACAATGGAATGAAATCACAAATAAATAAGAGAAATAAATTTGGTAGTCAAAAATATGTAGAAGTTAAATAACATACTCTTAAATAATATAAGAAATGGCTTTGTTAAGGTCAGAAAAAATAGACTTTAAGGGAAAACTGTTACCAGAGATAAAAGGATCATCTAATAATGATAAAGGGTCAATCCACCAGGAAAATATAATCATTACAGGCATGCATGGACCTAAAAATAAGAGCCTTTATATACATAAGGCAAAAACTGATGGAATGAAGACAATTCAACAATAGTAAGAGGGATATCAATAATTGGGGACCTCACTTTCAATAATGAATAGAATATGTAGATATTAAACAATGACACAAAAGACTTGCGCAATCTTAAAAATCAATTATATTTAAGATATATATTTAATATATATTGATGTCTATAAATATTGATCATTCCATTCAACAACAGACTATATACTCACCTTACTTGCATAGGGAATATTATCTACAATACCACATGCTAGGCCATAAACAAGACTCAATAAAAATCAAAAGAAGTTAATTCATACAAAATATATTCTCCGACCGTAAAATAATTAAATTAGAAACCAACAACGAAGAATTTTGGAAAATTTACACATATGTAAAAGCATTCAATGCACTGAAAAATAACTAGTGGGTCTGAGAAGAAATCACAAATTATAACATACTTGGATATGTATAAAACCAAAAACACAGCTTGCACTGCATAAACAAACACTGCATAAAGAAACTGCATACCTATATAAAAAAGAACAAAGATCTTAAAACATTATCAAAACAGAAAAAGGAGTAAACTGAATTGAAAGCAGAGACAAAACAAATATTAGAGAAAAACTGATGACACAGAGAATAGGAAAATATTTTGAAAACAAATGAAACAAAAAGCTGGTTCTAGGGGACACCTTGGTGGAGTAGTGGTTAGGTTCACCATCTGCAGAAGAGTGCAGTACAAAGACATCCTAGGACCCATGCTCATGTCCTGAGGTCAGGGGAACAATCAAGATGAATAATTAAATAAAAATAAATAAATAGATAAAATGTTTTAAAAAGTTGCTTCCTTAAAAATATTAACAGAATTTTTAGAACTTTAGCTCAACTGGCTAACAGAAAAAGAGTCAAATACTCGAATTACTTAAATCAGGAAAGAAAGCATTCTTACAAACCTTACAGAAATAAAAAGGATCATAAAGAATATTATGAATATGCCAAAAATTAGATGAAATGATTGAATTCATAGAAAGAGAACTCACTAAATCTGAATCAATCAGAAATAGAAAATCTGAAGAGGCTAATAACATTTTATAAAAGGCATGAGTCATTTAAAAATTTCCCAAAGAAAAGCCCAGGTCCAGTCGACCTCACTTTTGAATTCTGTCGAACACTTAAAGAAGAACCAACAGTAAACTTTTCTTTTCCAAACTCTTCACAAAAAATACAAGGGAACACTTACCAATTCATTGTATAAAAACAGTATTATCCTGAAATCCATACCAAAGACATCAAAATAAGAGAAAATTACAGACCAATATTTCTTCTGAATATAAATGCAAAAATTCTCAACAGTATGCTAACAAATCAAATCCAGCAACATATAATATTGGAATTTATCCCAGAAATGCAGGTAGTTTAATATATGAAAATTAATGTAAAACCCATATTAATAGAATAAAAGAATAAAATAATAGAATAAAAGACAAAACCATGATTATTTCAATGGAGGCATACAAACTAAGGATGCAAAATCCTGAATATAATACTAGCAAAATTCAGCTAATAACATACAAAAAGGATTAGTCATTACATACGACTGGGTGGGATTTATTTAGGAATGCAAGGTTGTTTTAACATGTGGAAATCAATTAATTCATTAAATCACAATTATAGTATAAGAGACAAATACCACATGATCATCTCAGTAGAAGCAATAAAAGCACTTGACAAAATCCCCACACCCTTTCCTAATTCAAACAATCATAAACTAAGAAAAGAAGGAAATGTTCTCAACCTGAAAAAGGGCATCTGAAAAAATTCCTAGCGCTAACATTACACTCAGCGGTGGAAGACTGAATACTTTGACCCTGCAATGAGGAAATGACAAAACTTGTTGGGGGCAGAAAGAAGAGCAAGGATGAAGTGGGAGCTGGCAGAACATCAAAGAACCCCAGGCCTGGAACACCAGGTGAAGGCCACAGTGGGAAAGCACAGGGTCAGTGTTCCTGTAACTGTTCACTCCCCAAAACAAGACAGATAGTTACGTAGTTAGAAAACAAAAGGCTGCATAACCAAATCTACTGTAAAGATAAAATTGTTTGTGTAAGCTGCTTAAAGCAATTCTGTGTATGAACTCAATAGATAGAAAGCAGGGTATTCAAGGCTCTCAGTACACAAGACTGTTGGCCCCCTGACCCCACTTTCTATCTCTCATTCTCTCTGAGTTTCTCAATCTCTGGCGGTGGCCCCCTCCTCCCCACTGCTCCCAGGAGTGAATCCTGGCAAAAACTCTCATACTTCTGCTCAACTTTTTACAGGAGATAGACTGGGAAAAAGAAATAAAACCACTAAATTGGAAAGAAAGAAGCAAAAATATTTCTATTTATAGATGACAATTTTGAATACAAAAAAAGTTAAGAAATCTATTTAAAAACCATTAGAATTAACATTCATAATGTTTCAGGATTTGAGATAAATATATAAAAATCAACTGTATTCATATACGCTAGCAATAAATAAACTAAAAATGAAATTTAAAATAATTCCATTTACAATAGCATTAAAAAATAAAATACTTAGGAATATAGTTAACCAAAGAGGTGGAATACTTGTACTCAAAAAATGATAAAACATTGTAGAAAGAAATGAAAGAAGACATAGAGACATCCTGTGTTTATGATTCACTACTTTGATCTAATTAAGATGGTAAAACTCTACAAATTGATATATGTCCTGATCAAAATTCCAGCTGACTTTTTTGCAAAAATTGACAAATTGATCTGAAAATTCATACAGAGTTACAAGATGTTCAAATGATCTTGAAAAAGAACAAAGATGGTATGCTCACATTTACCAGTTTCAAAACTTACTACAAATCTACAGTCATGAAGGTTGACTAGTACTAGCATATAGAAAGATATATAGATCAACATAATATAGAATTCAGAATCCAGAAAAAAACACTCATACATTTATGGTAAACTAATATTCAACAAGGATGCCAAGACAACTTAAATGGGGAATAATTAATCTTTTCTATAAATGGTGCTACAAGAATTGTACATTCATATGTAAAATATAATTTGCACTTCTCCCTCACACTATGCATAAAAATTATATTAAAAGCATCATAGAGGAGATTCAAAGATGGTGTCTGTGGGGAGTGGGCACTGAGACACCACACAGGAAAAAAAGCCCCAGTTTTTTGGAGCCAACACAGAAAAAGATTTTTTCCTGCCTCAGCATCAGCCAGAACAATGTGGAGAACCGAAGACTAACAGCCAGCTCTACAGATGGGTGAGAGACAAGGGAATTTAACGGAGGACACAGCAGCAAACGGGAGATCCCAGAAAGGAGAGGTTCTCGGTGCTGACACGATCTGCCTTCCCCTACCATAGCTCTGCTGGAGCCATGTGGGTCGCGTGGACATTCTAAAGAGTGCAAAACAATCATGGTGACTTCCAGCACCCACGGGGGGTGGGGTTTGAGATAGTAGGATCCAGCTGATGATTCCCTCTTCTCCCAGCACAGACTGCAGGGGCAGCCCTGCTGATCTCTAGAGGCATGAACTCAGACAGAGCAGGGAGCAGCAAGCCAAGCCAAAATGAACAATGCTGCTGGCAACTCCTGGCTAGAAAAAGCCCAGGAGGAGAAAACTGGAGACAGAAAGAACAGGATTATACAGGTTCTGCACACCCTCCACTACACACCTGGGTGCTTGTGCCCCTTAGGAAACAGGATCCAGTGGCTAAGACCCTGGAAGAACAACCCATGGAAAGGACTTGTCCCAGATGGTTTGGTGAATACAAGGGACATAGCACATACAGCAGACTCAATTTGAATGGCCTGTTAGCAGAGTTCTACCAACAAAAAAAAGCCTACCTCTCCACAACCATCATGCCACAAAATTATGAGCTCACAGATGACCACTACCCCCCTCAATCCTGTGCTCACTCCCACCCAGCAGCCATTATCACTCTCTGACACAGCAAGACACACTACGGAAGCCTGTAAGGGTCAAAAACACAAAATAAAACAAAAATAGAGAGCTCCCTGGTAGAAATTAAAATAAACAAACAGATCAACAATATGCCAAATCATGGGGGGAAAAAACCACAACACACCCAGAAACCTCAGGAAATGGAATCACAACAAAATGACAGCTCATCAGAAATTAACTTTGAAGATACAGAAGAATGTTTTTTTTCTAACAGATAAAGAATTCAAGTCTGCACTCATAAAGAAATTCAGAGAATTAAGAGAAAATTCAGATAAAACAAAGAGCTTAAACAAATAATTAAGCACCGATAGGTGGAGATTGAAACTCTACAGAAAAAAACTAACAGGAACACAGGATTTAAAGGAGATAATTCATTAAGTTAAGAATAATATAAAAAGTTACAGAACCAAAATAACCCAAATGAAGGACTGGATTAGTGACAGAGATAGTAATGCAGAAAGGAGCCAAGAAGAAGAAAGAGAAATTAAATGCAAAAAAAATGAAGACACATTCAGAGAGCTATCTGACACCATCAGGAAAGGCAACATTAGAATACTGGGTATTCCAGAAGGCAAAGAGAAAAAGAGAGGAACAGAGAACATCTTCAAGGCAATAATGGCTGAAAACGTCCCAAATCAACAAGTAACGAACATACAGGTCAATGAAGCAAGCAGAACACCCAATTACATAAATCCTAAAAAAAACTACACCAAAACACATAATTGTGAAACTCTCAAAAATCCAAGACAAAGAAAGAATTCTACAGGTAGCAAGGGAAAAGAAGCAAATTAGATATAAAGGCACTGCTATCAGACTAACCTCAGACTTTTCAACAGAAACTCTACAGGCTGGAAGAGAATGGAATGATGTCTTCAAAATACTTCAGGACAAAAAATGCCAGCCACGAATACTATATCCTGCAAAACTCTCTTTCAAATTTGAGGGAGAAATTAACATTTTCCCAACAAACAAAAGCTAAGGGAGTTTGTCCCATGAGACCTCTTATACAAGAAATGTTAAAAGAGGCCCTACCAGCTAAACCAAAAAGGAAAAACTTCACAAAAATACAACAAAGTAACAGAGAGATCAACATAACAAGAAATGAAAAATCAAAATGGCAGCAGCAAGTTCTCAAATGTCAATAATTACTATAAATTTAAATGGATTGAACTCGCCAATCAAAAGGCACAGAGATGCTAAATGGATTAAAAAACATAACTCATTCTATGTTGTCTACAAGAAACTAATCTTAGGTCAAGAGACAAGCAATGGCTTTAAGTGGATTGATTGAAAATGGTACTCCAAGCTAATACCGAATCCAAAAGATCAGAAACAGCTATACTTGCATCAGAGAAGGTAGTCTTTCAACCAAAGAAAATTAAAAAAGATAAAGATGAATGTTATATAATGATAAAAGGATCATTACAACAAAAAGACAACATTTATTGACATTTATGCACCCAATAAAGGAGCATCCAAATATATCAAGCAAATATTAACAGATCTAAATAAGTATACTGACAACAACACAATAATAGTAGGGGACCTCAATACTCCTCTTTCAGTAAAAGACAGATCATCCAGACAGAGAATCAACAAAGAAATAAGATCTTTAAATGACAAAATAGAAGAACAGGACCTAATAGACTATATATAGAGTACTTCACCCATAAACTATAGACTACATTCTTCTCAAGTGCTCATGGAACATTCTCAAGGATAGACCACATGCTGGGACACAAAACAAGTCTCAGTAAGTTTTCAAAGATTAAAATCTTATCTAGCATCTTTTCAGATCACAATGGCATCAAACTAGAGATCAACCAAAAGGAGAAAGAGAGAAAAACTGCAAAAGAGTGGAGATTAAACAACATTGTTGAGCAACCAATGGGTAAAAGAGGTAATTAAGGAATAAATTTTAAAAATATCTGGAATCAAATTAAAATGAAGAAATGATGTATCAGAACCTACAGGATGCAGCAAAAGCAAAAATAAGAGGGAAATTTATAGTAATACAATCCTATCTCAGAAAACAAGAAGAATCACAGATAAAAACCTAAGCCATCGCCTAAAGGAACTAGAAAAAGCAGAAAAACAGAAACCTAAATCCAACAGAAGGAAAGAAATAATGATAAATATTAGGTTAGAAGTCAATGAAATACAGATAAAAAGACTATTCAAAAACTAAATGACTCCAAAAATTGTTTTTTTGAAAGAATAAACAAAATAGTCAGGATATTAGTCAGACTCACAAAAAAGAGGAGAGAGAAAACACAAATAAATAGAATCAGAAAATGAAAAAGGAATAATCACAACAGATACAACAGAAATACAGAGGACTAGAAGAGAATACTATGTACAACTACATGGCAACCAGCAGAATAACCTAGAAGAAATGAACACATTTCTGAAAAGATAAAATATCCCAAAACTAAACAGAGAAGAACTAGAAACCATGAACAGATCAATCACAAGCAAGGAAATTGAAACAGTGATAAAAAATCTTTCCAAAAACAAAAGTCCTAGACCAGACATTTCACCAGCAAATTCTACAAAGCATTCAAAGAACAATTAATTCCAATCCTCCTTGAACTGTTTCGAAAAAACTTCCAAATACTTTTTATGACGCCAATATTATGCTGATTCCAAAACCAGATAAAGACTGTACCGAAAAAGAAAACTATAGACCGATATCCTTAATGAATACTGATGCAAAAACTCTCTACAAAATACTAGAAATCTAATTCAACAACATATAAAAAGAATCATATACCATGATCAAGCGGGATTTATTCCAGGGATGCAGGGTTGGTTCAACATATGCAAATCAATAAATGTAATACACTATATCAATAAAAAAGGACAAAAACCACATGATCAGCTCAATAAATGCAGAAAAAGCATTTGACAAGATTCAACAACACCCTTTTATGTTAAAAACCCTCCAAAAATAGGTATAGAAGGAACACACTTCAACATAATCAAGGTCATATATGACAAGCCCACAGCCAACATTGTACTCAATGGAGAAAAACCGAAAACTTTTCCCCTAAGATCAGGGGCAAGACAAGGATGTCCACTCTCACCATTACTAGTCAATATAGTGCTGGAGATCCTGGTCAATGCAATTAGATAAGAAAAAGATATAAAAGGTATCCAAATAGGAAAAGAAGTGAAACTATCACTTTTCGCAGATGACATGATAATATATATAGAGAACCCCAAAGAATCAAGTAAAAAGCTGCTAGAAATAATAAACAAATACAGTAAAGTGGCAGGCTACAAAATTAATATTAAAATGTCTGTTACATTTTTGTATGCCAACAATGAAAATACAGAAAGAGAACTGAAGAAAACAATATCATTTACAATTGTACCAAAAAAATGAAATACCTTGGAATAAACCTAACCAAAGAGGTGGAGGGCCTATACTATGAGAACTACAGGACATTGCTAAAAGAAATAAAGATGGTGCAAAGAAATGAAAAGATATTCCATGCTCATGGATCGGAAGAATCAACATAATCAAAATGGCCATACTGACCAAGGCAATATATAGATTCAATGCTATATCCATTAAAATTCCAAAGACATTCTTCACAGCCATAGAACACAAAATAATGAAATTTATTTGAACAACACACAACCCAGGATAGCAAAAACAATCCTTAAGGACAAAAAAGAAACAAAAATGGAGGAGTCATGCTCCCTGACTTCAAACTCTACTACAAAGCAATAAAAATTAAAACAGCATGGTACTGGTATAAAAGCAGAAAGACAGATCAATGGAACAGAATAAAAGTCCAGAAATAAATCCACATATATATATGGACACCTAATTTTTGACAAAGGAGTCAAAAACTTATAATGGGGCAAGGACCGCTTCTTTAATAAATGGTGGTCGGAGAACTGGTCATTCACATGCAAAAGGTTGAAACTAGACCATTACCTAACATCATGCACAAAAATTAAATTAAAATGGATTAAAGACCTAGACATAAGACTAGAAACCATCAAACACATAGAAGAGAATTGAGGCAAAACATTGTTAGACATAGACCTAAGATACATCTTTGTCAACTCAACTCCCATTGCAAGGCAAACAAAATCCAAAATAAACAAGTGGGATTACATAAAACTAAAAAATTTCTACTCAGCCAAAGAAACTCACATAAAAACAAAAAGGCATCCAACTGAATGGGAAAAGATATGTGCCTCTCACACCTCAGATAAGGGGTTAATATCTAAGATATACAAAGAACTCAAAAAATAGGACAACAAAAATACAAGCAATCCAATCAAAATGTAACCTAATGACTTTAATAGACATCTCTCCAAGGAAGACATACAAATGGACAAGTTCACAAAAAGATGTTCTACTTCTCTTGTCATCAGGGAAGTGTAAATCAAAACAATGATGAGTTATCACCTCCTGCTGGTAAGAATGGCTATAATCCAAAAAAATAGAAATAATAAGTGCTGGAGATGATGTGGAGAAAAGGGAACTCTAATTCAATGTTGGTGGGAATGTAAAGTCGGGTATTCTGGAAAGCACTATGGAGAGTCCTCAAAGAATTGAGCATGGAAATTCCACATGACCCAGTTATTCCTGGGCATTTACCCCAAAGACACAAAAACACTTATCCGAAGAGATATGTGCACCCCCATGTTCACTGCAGCACAATTGACAATAGCTAAGAGCTGGGAACTACCCAAATGCCCATCAGCAGAGGAGTGGATAAAGAAGATGTGGTACATACACACATGGAATACTATGAAGCTATCAAAAAGGGAGTGATCCTGTCATTTACAGCAACATGGATGGACTTGGAGAGAATTACGCTTAGCGAGATAAGCCAGGAGGACAGACATCATATGATAGCTCTCTTAAGATGGGTAAAGAGAAAACAAATAAATGTCATAAATTAAACAACAGTAAAAACAGGGAGGGGGGAAGAGAGAGCAAGAGAGGGAGAGCACGACTCCTAACCACTATGAACTCTTAGAGATGAGACACAAAAAAGGCAAATCAGGGGCTACCAAAGTGATGGGGTAGTGGTGGGGGAAATGGGATGAAGGGAATTAACTGCAAATGAAAGGAGGAAAAAAGGGGCAGGGGATATTAGTAAATCTACTATGCTATTTGCAAATGTAAAAATACCAGATATTTCTAGATAAAAAATGCTGAAGGAGCTCATTACCACTAGACCTGCTCTGTAAGGAGTATTCCAGGGGATCCTGCAGCCTGGCAGGAGAGGCCACTAGACAGTGACTTCAAGCCATATGAAGAAATAAAAATCTCAATGAAGTTAAATGAGTGGGCAATTATAGTTAGTATTATTGCAACAGTGATTTATAACTCCACTTTTTGTTTTCTGCATGATTTAGGAGACTGACACTTTTTAAAAAGCAATTTCTGGTCTAAGAGCTAGGATTATTGTAATTCTGTAACTCAGTATTTTGTTTTGTACATCATTTAAGGGATTAATATGTTTTTAAATTATTTGTTTTGGGACACAAAATGCACAAAGATGTTGTTTTGTGACATCAACAATTGAAAGTAATGGGAACAGACACGAAAAGGAACAGAGTTTTTGTGTATTACTGAGGTTAAACTGGTCTAATTCAAATTATTATACTTTAGGCTGTTAAGTATAAAAGGGTTGAGAAAGGAATGTAAACCTCCATTACAAAAGAGACAAAAAAACAAAAGAAGATAGGAATGCATGAAATGAGAGGCAAAACCTGATTTAAGGCTTAGAGAAAACAAATGCAATATGACAGAAGAAAGTTTCTCCTTATCAGTCTTAAATAGGAAAGAAATTCTAAAATATGCTACAAAATGAACCTTGAGGATCTTATGCTAAGTGAAACAAGCAAGCCACAAAATGATTCCATTACCGAGAGGAGTCAAAGTCACAAAGATAGAATATAGGATGGTGGTTGCTGGTGCTGGGGAAGATGGAATGAGCAGTGATTGCCTAATGGGTATAGAGTTTTCATTTTGCAATATGCAAAGACTTCTGGAGATGGATGCTGGTGACAGTCACACAGCAATATGAATTTACATATTACCACCACATTGTACACTTAAAAGCGGCTAAGACGGTAAATTTTGTTGTGCATTTTGCAAAAAAATGAAAAAAAAAGTGCACAGAAAAACTCATATACAAATGTTCCTATCAGCATTACTGGTAACAAAAAAATGTTCATTAACTGATGAACAAATAAAAAATGTGTTGTATACATATAATGGAATATTATTCAGTCACAAAAAAGAATGAAGTGCATGCTACAATGTGGATGAACACTGAACACATTATTCTTGGTGAAAAGTAAGGCCACATACTGTATGATCCATACCAAGAACAGGCAAACCCATGGAGACAGAAAGCATGTTAGTATTTGCCTAGGAATAGGGAGTAGGGCACTGGGGGAAGGGCAGTGAAATGGGAAGTGACTGCTACTGGGCACCAGGCTTCTTTGAAGGGAGATGAATATGTTCTAAAATTAGATTATGTTCATAGCTGCATAATTCTGTAAATATACTAAAATTCATTAAACATACACTTTAAAGGTGAACACACATAAAGGTGAACTTTATGGTACATCAATGATATGTTAATATAGTCGCTGGGGAAACAGTATTATGGGAGTGGTGGCAGAGTGAAATTAAGACCTTTTCAGAAAATAAGATGACAGAATTTGTCTCTAGCAATTCACTCTAA
Source organism: Solenodon paradoxus (assembly GCA_004363575.1). Classification (NCBI taxonomy): domain Eukaryota; kingdom Metazoa; phylum Chordata; class Mammalia; order Eulipotyphla; family Solenodontidae; genus Solenodon; species Solenodon paradoxus. Next base: position 172,754 of record RJWH01003102.1, read on the forward strand.
CACAAATATTAAAGGAAGAAGGAAATGGTCTCAGGTGAAAGTTTAAAGGTGTGGGTAGAAATGGAGAGCAATGTATCTGGGACTACATCTAAATAGACAAAAAAAAACAAAAGAAAACAGCAGCAGATATTTTGCATTTCAGAAGGAACCTGCCCCACCATACACACACACACACACACACACACACACACACACACACACACAGTAGCTTAAATATGTGCATCAATACTGCCCTCCCTTCCCTCACAAGGTTCCACTCCCCGCTTCAGCCCAGGGGCCCCGCAGATGCTGTTCCCTCGGTTTGAACATGCTCTTCCCTGATCAGTGTACATTTTTTTTGGTAACACCTAGTCATCCTTAAGATGTCGGCTTTAATGCCACTTCCCCAGAAGGCTTTCTGCCCCTTCAGGATGATCAGAACTCCCAGGTCCCCATGAGAACCCTGCACCTTCACTCACAGCACATATTATGCTTCTATCCCCCACCCCCCAATATTCTTTCTGTTTCAAAATTTTATTGAAGGAATGCTGCGCCGTAACATTATATAGGTTTATGGTGTGCATCATCATAAACACAATCTGTATATACATTTTTTACCATCAGTAGTCCAGTTCTCTCCTTCACCGTATAAATAATCCCTTTTACAGGAATGCCTGCACCCGAGTTAATTTGAATAAATCTCTGCTGTATCTTTGCAAAGAAACATTTCAGTGAGTTGTGACCCACTGCCTCCCTGTCTCTGGGTGCTCTCTGTCCCTCACCACAACCAGTGGATGAGAACAAGGTGTCTGGAGCAGAGACCTCTGCATTCACATTCCTTCACTCTCAAAGGCCACTGAGGTTCTAAGGTAGGTAATGTCTAAAGGAAGACAACACTTACCAGATTTGATGGTAACTATACTTGCATGCTTTTTGATCCAGGTATCCTTTACAGATTAGATTTAAGCCTGCTTCCATTCCCTATACATTTAATCATTTTTCCCCCTTGGGGAAAAAGACAAAAATAAACTGTGACTTAACTATTGTTCTCTGGTGAGTCACACCAGGATCTGTCTGCACCTTTTTTAGAAAAATAAGTTTCACATTACTGAGGCAAGTGGAATGTGTAATGCTTGCAAAGTTCCTGTGAGAAGTCTCTGTTCGAAAATTTTGCCAGTTCGCTGCTTCATGAGAGAAATAATATCTGAAAATCTTCCTGCAGAGGCCTTGACCCCTGTACCCACCACAAAGTGAAGTGGTGTACAGACTAGACTGCCCACAGTCAACTATTTCTCCTTGAACATGTCAGAGCACTTCTGCCCTTGAAGCAGACACCAAGATGTGCATGCGTGAAACCCCTGTCTAACTGTCAGAAAGGACAGAGAGGAGGGAGGGATAGATCTTCTCTGACATATGGGGTGGGGTGGGATGGGAGGGAGCAAAGACATCTCATCAGCAAAGAGCCTGAACCAAAGAACTCAATGACTAAGTCACAGTGCTCTAAGCAGAGCAGGAGGGGAAAGTAAAGGAATTCACTGGGTGGTCAACTTTGAAGTTTTCTAGCATCCTGGAATTGATGTTTATTTTATAAAAAAAAAAAAACAACCTAAAATTAGGTTTGATCTACAAATATGAATTAACCCTTAGCTTATAAGCATACAAAATATGAAGATAAACTCCATGAGGACAGGGAATGTGCACCACTATGATACTGCCACACAGTAGGTGCTCAGTAAATATTGCTGAATGAATTGATGAACAAACTAGTGAATGAATAAACACAGAGACACTTAACAGTAATAGGTGCTAGAGGAAAGAGCATCTCTGGATTAAAAGAAGACAGCTTCAACCTTCCAATCCCAAATTCCCAAAGTCATCTATCGCTCCAATGTCTAGAGAACAGCCTTCCTTCAAAATTCTTAAGCTAGACTATGTCATACGTCTTGGCCTGAGTTCTTCTTATCCATTGTCATCCTTTAGACGTTACTACCCAAGAACCACATTAAGCTGAAATTCAGTGACCTTTGAGAGTGAAGAAATGTGAATGCAGAGGTTTCTGCTCCAGACACCTTGTTCTTATCCTTAGGTTTCTGGGGTCTGGGCAGGGACAGAGGGGACAGTGAGCCACAAATCACTGAGCTGTTTCTTTAAAAAGAAACAAGAGAGCTTTATTCAAACAAATCCGATCATCCACAAGCTAAGTGGCACAGTTTATAAGCACAAAAATATTACCTTATGCAAAATAAGCTACAGCAGTTTCTGAAACGTACCCAAGAGTTGGACTTGTGGTATTCAGAGTCCTTGTAAATGGCAAACTGGTAAGTTATGTAGCTGGGAATGCACACAGCTGTCCAATGTGAAATATATATATATATATTATATATATACACACACATACATGAACCTGATATGTGCACACATGAACCTGCGCTCACATACTCAGTATGAGCCCATGTGAACGTTCCTCTGTAAGACGCATGTGTCAGACTATGATACATGACAGCCTTCACAAGAGTAACTTGTTTTCACTCATCCAGAGATGAATGTTTTTCATATGAAATTTGAAAAATATCAATTTATACATTTCAGACTATTAAGAGTAAAAAAAAAAGTTTACAAAAGACTTCAATAACACCATTCTTTCCAAAACAGGCAAGTTTAAAAGCTTTAAACTTTACAATCTTAATTTAGAAACTGTATTTGCATAATTATTAGGAAAATATTATAGGAAGTCATTCTAATGCTAGGGTGTCTTGCCAAGATGCGACCTAACTTGGAAACTTTCCATCTCAGAGTAAGAACTGTACCTTGAGCTGACTACCACTTACACGTGACAAACAGGACACCAGAGACTGAGGCACAGGGGAAAGTTTTATAAGGGCTGGTTTATCTTTACCTTCATGAGCTTATTACCTCAATAAGTTTTATTATGATCATAAACTCAGTTTTTAAAAAATGCCTATATACCAAAAATAATGACACAAGGAAAGTTCTTAAGGCTTAATTTATCTAGGATATTACATATGTGACTGGCATTTCTGCAGCATAGCAGATGCAGAGCTGAGGTTTTTTTAAGTAGGAAGTCATGCTCCAAAGTCTATTAATAAGGAGACATAACACCACCACTCTATTCTGGCTTTTTCAGTATAGGCAGAAGTCAGTGACCGAGATGAATAATTATCAGTGAAAAGGTTTTTGATAAAACAGTAACAATGATGATGACTTCTCTGCACAGGACTTTACACAGTCCCAAGGCCTGTGTTCACAAGAAATCCTTACATTGGCGAGTTACTATCCCTATGTAAGAGAAGAGAGTGAAGCTTGGAGAGCGGACTATCTGCCTCAAATCCCTGCACCACTAAGATGTGTGTTGCTAAAGATGCAACATCCACTTCCCAAGACATCTGCCCAGTCAAAGTGATGTGCAGAGGTAACAAGTACCTGGATCATCGACAGGGGCTGTTACCCAGGAATGTTCCCTGTGACACCATGAGACACACAATGGATTTATTTATATTGGGCAAATGAATTTAAGTCACATCATAGTTCTTCTTCCCTTTGTGCTGTCGTGGCAGCATCCTGATGCACTGAAAGTCAAAGGTATCCAGATGCATTGAAAGCCTCCTTTGAAGGAAGAGGCCACCTAAGCAGGGCAAGGTGGCTTGTGAAGGACCACTGGCCTCTGCTCTACAGGAGCCTGGGCAAGTCATGTCCTGTAGCCGAGATGCAGTGGAGAACAGTCATTTGGTGCTGATCTTTAGGTACAGCAATAATTCTAGTGGTCATTTACTCTGACCTCTGCTGCTTTCCCTCCAAAGCTTACAGACTAAGGCATGTTGATCCAAGTTACAGATCTCTGGTACAGTAAGAATACAACGCTGTTGTCTTAATCATCTTTCCATCTCCTCCCTTCCATTCATTCCACCTCCACTGTCTTTCCCCCTTTGCCCTTTCTCTCCCTCAATAAATGTGTGTCACAAAGAAAATCATTTCTTTGTTTTAGATTTTGTTAATTTAAGGAAATAAAATAGTATCTATAGAAAGATCATAAACATAGGCAAACACAAGACAGCAGATACTGGAAGTCTATTGCTACACCCCGGGGATAGCAGCCACCCAGGCCCGGAAGTTGTGGCATGGCCCCCTCCCTCACGGCTTCTTCCTATAACCCCACCTCCTTGTTCTCAGAAGGCCCACCTGGTGTCAGGACTGACGCACTGGTAAAAAGCAGCCATCTTCCTGAATGTTGAGTGGGCCTCTGGCACTTTCATCCTTCAGGACACCAGCAGCAGGAAGAAGCAAGGGCCTTCCTTGTCCTCCCCAAAGTGGCCTAGGGCCCACAGGATGCCACTGGGGGCTCATGGAGAGCCCTCATTCCTGTCTCCAGGAGCAGCTCCATTGGGCCTTGGCAGCGCCCAACGGTTCAAGAGGAAGGTGGGATTCTGCCAACCCAAGCCACCCCCAAGGTCCACGCACTCCCAGGGCAGGTGCGCAGGCACAGAGCAGTCAAGGCTGTCTGAGCAGCACAGGCGTTTCCTTCTTTCACTCCAAGGCTGGACGGCCAGGAGTGGGGGTGGCCTGATGCGCAGGAAGCTGGTCCTGAGCCCTCACCTGCCTCCCTCTGAGTGAAGTCACTGCCAAATTGCTGAGGATGAAAAATAACCACCCCAGGCTTTGTTTTATTGCCCTCGCCGCAGAAGCAGTCAAAGGTCAATGATCAGAGAAGGCCACTTTATTCATCTGAGTAAGGGCTGATCTAGGAAGACATCGGAACAAATGCTGAGAAGACCCCAGGTACACAGATACTGCCAAACATACTCAAGCCCTAGGCTCTGCTTTTTCATTCCAGCACCAAGAACACAGGACGTGTCTGCCCTCCATGATAAGTACTTGCCACCTAAGATCAAAGTCAGTCCCACCCCTGCAAATGTGATGCCCTCTAGCTTTAGCTTTCTTGTTATTTGTTCTCAAGACCCTAGGTTTGTTTTGTGCACTGCTTTCTTGGGCTCTTCTGAAAGTTCCTTTTAGTTGGGCACCTGCTTATTACCCCACTTGTGACAAGAAGACCAGCGCTGGCTGCTGGAGCCCACACCATAAGGTCCACCAGTAAAAACTGTGCCTGTTCAGCTCTGCAGCCTACTCTGACCCCTTAGGCACACACACACACACACACACACACACACACACACACACACAC
>RJWH01003103.1:0-83014 GCA_004363575.1 Solenodon paradoxus
AGGGAGGGAGAGAGAGAGGGAGGGAGGGAGAGAGAGAGAGAGAGAGAGAGAGAGAGAGAGAGAGAGAGAGAGAGACAGACAGACAGACAGACAGACAGAGAGGGAGGGAGAGAGAGAGGGAGGGAGAGAGGAGAGAGAGAGGGAGGGAGGGAGAGAAAGAGGGAGGGAGAGAGGAGAGAGAGAGGGAGGGAGAGAGAGAGACCTAAGAGTGATTACATCCAGAAGCAAGTGTAGTTGCTTTATAGTCAAAACCAAGCCTCCACTTGGCTTTGATCTTAATGAAATTACATGGAAGCCTGAGTCCACATGAGGCGACACCCAAACCCAAAGAGATCTTCAGGCAATAGTCTGGACTAAAATAGTAAGAAGAAATGACAGTGGCCACCAAATGTGATCTTTTGTTTTACCCGCATGTATTTTCATATCTTGATATACCATACACAACATTTTGTTGCATGCTTTCTTTATTTCTTAGCTCTATGTAATTATTATATTCCTATGCTGATATTTTTATTGAAACATCAATATGATTTTTATTGAAATATAACTTACACACAACCACGTACAGAGTTTTAAATTCGAGTTTGATGGAATTTGAAAAACGTGTACCCCTATCCAAGCATCATCCCTATCAAGACACAGGACATTTCCATCAATGTTTAATCCCAGACACTGCGACATTTTAATCATTGCACAGCATCACATCATATGGACACATTCTAATTACACAAAATCTAGCTGGTAGCCATTTAGGTTGTTTCTGAATTTTTGTTAGTATAAATACTGACACAATGGATATCACTTTAGCTAAATACATACCAAGAAATAATTCCTTAGTCAAAATTCCTAGACCTGTAAATTCTTAAATCAAAAAGGATTTGATCTAGTAATCTGTTGACAAAAGGTCATTAAGACTTTTGCTACATGTTGGAAGTTTTCTCTTTGGATAGATTATACTAATTTACACACTCACCAGTAGTATGTTAGAGTGCATTTTTCTACTTCCTGCTGCTTATCATTTTTGCTTTGAGTCTTATGGCCTTTGATAGTATTACTAGGACCATGTTTTAAATAGATTAGTGTATTTATGTATTTATGGTATCTTTGCTCTTTTATTTTAACCTACATTTTAAGTTTCTCTTAGACATTGCCTAGAACTGCACACAGTCTACCTCATTTAATAGTCTTTGCCCTTTTGGTCAAGCTAGCTCATACTACTACACTGTAGTAGCTATTGATTTTGCTATCTCATCGACGCGTTCCATCCCCTCTTCTTATAATATACACTGCTCTCTGTACCATCCCTATGGTGGACCATAGGAAACAGCCCTGATAAACTAGAAGAGTTCATTCTCCTAACAACAGAGGACCTGCCAACCAAAACTCTACCCTGAGACTGAGTCTAAGCGCAGGGAGAAAGGTCAAATCTTCCACTTGAGTTTCCACCTTTTCATGGAATCAATTGTAACCAGAGTGATAGACATATTTACAGACATGTCCTGTCTACACTAGGAACAAATGAGAAAAGGAGACACATCAGAGTCCCAGCAGGAAACAGATGGCATACTCGTATCAGTAGAGTTTAAGGAAGAGAGATCAGAAAAGGACTATATTAAGGAATGAGCACAGTGCTGAGAAAGTACAAGAGACTGCGCATTGACTAGGGGCTGGTAAGCACAGGGCAGAGGATGCACCCTGGTGGCCTGGTGGTCTAGTACACGCTGGGAGCAGTGCCATATACATCACAAGGTCCTGGGTTCAAACCCAGGGCTGGGATGGAGAACCACCAATGTGAACAATTAAATAAAAAGAAATAAAGTGCTTCTTCCACCTCTCCCTTCCTGGCTACCCACTCACCTTCATTCCTGCCTGTACCTTTACTTAAAAAACAAACAAACAAGAACAAGGGAAGAAAGTGGTCCCTGGACCCAAAAGGAGAGACTTGTGAGGAGAAGACCACCCTTGGAGAAGCAGGCACAGAGTGACCCCAAGATAAACACCTTGGGATCACTGTCCTCTCCTTCACCCATCTCCTACTCATCCCTCACCTTGAATCCCACTAGAAGTCAGAGGCGAAGGGAATCCCAATTGATGCTATTCTTAAGGTAGCCAGTCTCTTGGGGAGAAAAAAATATCTGGAAGGATCGACAGGACAGCTGGCACAGCAGGTGAGAGCCAGTGTGGCAGGCACTAAATGCTCACAACCCCCTCCCATTCCTGGACACACCTTTGAGTGTGACTGAGCAGCTCCTGCCATCAGAGGTAAAGTCTCCTTCTCCACCTTGACACTGAGCTTGGCCAAACTAGTGTGTACAAAGAAAAGTTTAAAACACGTGTGATTTGGGTATTTCCCCCTGTAGCTATGCTTGGAACCCTGAGATGAGTGTGTAGAAGAAACTAAACTAGCATACTAGAGGGAAAAAAAGGTCACATGGGGAGAAACAAAGAGCCTGCTGTCAGTCATGTTAGTGAGGCCATCCTAGGCCACTGTGACAAGATGACTTATAATAATAATAATAATATAATACATATATATTTGGTCTTTGTCCCCATTTCTGGCACAGAGCTCTGAAAACCCTGGGAATTTCCTGTGATGAGCAATATAAAGGTGTCTTGGTATGCTAATGAGATGAATTTTTGGAAAGCACCTATGGTTGGGTACTGGTTGCCTGAAGAACCAAATCTTGTGATTAGAAAGTTGAAACTTACAGCCCCAACACCTGATTTCCAGGAAGGGAAGATGGGCTGGAGATTGAGCCAGTCACCAATGGCCCAATGGTTTAACCTACCAAGCCTATATAATGAAGCCTCCATAAACAGTCAAAAGAAAGGAGTTTGGAGAAATTCTGGGTTGGTGAGCATGTGGAATTTGGGGAGAGGAACACTCTCCAAGAGGGCACAGAAGAGCCTTTCCCATAGAGCCTTCCTATACCTCGGCCCACATATGTCTTCCATTTGACAGCTCCTGTCATATCTTTTATAATAAACCAGTATTCAGTGAGTAGATGAGTTTCCTGAGTTCAGTGAGCTGTTCTAGCAAACTGCTCCAACCCAAGGAAGGAGTGGCGGGAACGGTCAGAAGGGCAGTTAACAACCCGAACTGGCGACTGGCACCTTAATTTGGAGGGGTTCACTGAAACTCCCACGTGGAGTCAGTTGGTCAGAAGCACAAGTAACAATGTGGGCCTGTGATTGGCATCTGAGTCAGGAGGAGAGGAAAAGGCTTGTAAGGATTGAGCTCTGAGTCTGTGGACTCTGATGCTATTTTCAGGTAAATGGTGTCAGAACTGAGATGACTTATAGGACACCAGCCGGGGTCTGAGGAGTGCTTGCTGCTATGAAGGAAACCACTACCCACTGAATTGGTACCAGATCCCATTCCGTGACCCAGCATCAGCCAAGTCGCTCACCAACACACAGGCCACAGCCCAGCAGCCATGCGCTGAATAGAACCTAGTAACCCAAGAATCACAAGAAATACAGGATGGCTGTTTTAAACCACTGAATTTGGAGGTGGTTGATTATACAGCAAAAGCTAAAACTAATACAGCTTATAATGATAAAGCATCTTATAAGTACATGAGCTTCAGTTCCAATGTCCGGGTCTGTGTCCCTGAAGCTTTTATTCTATCCCCAGGGTCCTTCCCGTGAGTCAACCTCTTTTCTAATAATTAAACTGGGGTCTATTTCTCTCACTTCGAATCCAAAAAGAAGTGAAGCTTTGCTTTTTCTCTGTAACCCAAATTCCACATGTTCAAATTAAAATGAACAGGAAATTCTCATTCTTCTACTAAAGTTTAATTTATACATGAATCTTACTCATCTGGGGTTTGGGGGAAAAGAAAGATTTCTTGGGCAAGCGTCTCATTTCTCTCTTGGTTATTCACTTATTCTTGTTTTCAATTTCTTCTTGAGACAAAATAGGCAATTTAGAATTTCCTAGAATAGCATCTGTTTCTACCATATTTTCAAACATATTAGTACTAATATCCATATCCTTTTTAATGTATAACTAAGTACAGGTCTTTTAACATGTGTCTCGTATTTCCCTTTTGTTCAATTTTCCACATTTAACACATGATTGACCATTCTTCACATATTTCTTCATAAGGTAAGATGTGATTAAGAAACACCAAAGGATACACCCAACATCAGCATTCATCTTCTGCAACTGACCTGATTTCATGGAGTAGAGGGCAGAAGGACTAATAATGGCTTTTAGGCAGGACCTTGATGACAAATAATAAGCTATTGCTACAGCCCTCCTGTGGATCAGGCAGCTAACACACAGGCTATGAAAAAAACTGTGGACCCGAGTTCAAGAGCCACAGCCCAGGGCCAGAGGAAATATTTCTACCTCCCAAGGACCTGGGTTTGCAACCCAGTCAGGGGCAGCAATCAGGATGAACAACTAAGTAAAATAAATGAAATGCTTCTTCCTCCTCCCTCTTCCTGCCTGCCTACTCACCTTCATTCCTGCCTACACCTTTCCTTTAAAAAAATATACTTCCAAAACCATAGAATGCTGCAGATATTTTTAGTCATCATCCTTGGCAGGTCAGAGGGTAGCTGACACCCTTCTTGAGCAAGAGAGACCCTCCAGGTTTAATAACAACTTAGAAATCATTTACTGAGTGTCTTCTTGGTGCCAGACACTGTTCTGGCTGTGGTTCCAGCAATTGGTCATTGAATACTCATTAAAAAATAAAAGATAAAAATCCCTCAGATTGTTATTATTTCACCACCTTACGGATATGCTCCAAGAATCGTGGGACGTAAATTATTTTCCCGGGATCACTGGAGCAGTAAATGGCAGCGCGGGAATTTGACACCAAGGAGTTCTGGTTGCAAAACCCAGGTTCTTTTCTGAGCACTGTGCCACAGAATTGGAGGTTTTGTGTAAAGAAATGGAAGAAGTCATTACCTCAAAAGGGCATCCTCTGAGCAGAGGCACCAGAGTCATCAGCACATTCATGAACAGGGCGAGAGAGCAATGCCTGCCCCTACTTGTATGAAGAGCTCACTGTGTGGCAGGCACCATGGTAAGCGTTTTCCTGAAATGGCTGTTTAATCCTTTTGCTGTTAATCCTTTTCTCACTGTTGTTGTGCCTTTTTCATTTTAAGGATTTTCAAAAAACTTATTACAGCAAGCCTATGTGGCTAGTACTAATAACCTAGCTTACACATAAGGCAACTGAGTCACAGAGAAGCTAAATGACAAGACCTGAGGTCCCCTCCTGAGTAACTGGTGGAGTCAGGCCTTGAACTCAGATATGTCTGACTGCAGAGTCCATCCACTTAACCACCATGGTCTTCATCATGACAGATAAGCTCCCTAACTTCTCATTTCTAGTTGGAGGTGACAAGGTTAGCTGGGGGCCTGGGACAGGAAACCAGTGAGGTGCACACTCCAAATGAAGCCATCCGTGGCTCTGTGGACCATGCACACCTGCAGGTCTTCCAGGAAGTCAGTGTGTGGTCTTCAGGGCCTCTGTTCTGCAGGGGCGATTCTCCCTCTCCTGAAGCAGTTGGAGTCCCTTTCTCTATCACTTGAATCTTGGCCATGAGACTGCTTTCTCCCATGGGACACTATCAGGCAGGATGCCCGGCTGCTAAAGCACTTCCCACCCCCAGGTGCATGCTCTCGCACTCGCCTTGGAACCCTGAAACCACCATGCAAACAAGCCAGCGCTAGCCAGCTGAGGGTGAGAGGCCACAATGCAGAGAGCCATGACCCAGATACAGAACATGCCACTAGCCAGTCAGGTGAGTGGGGCCTTCCTCGATCATCGAGCCATCAGGTATACACAGACACAGGTGAGAACCCCTTACCTTGTGTGCCCAGGGCAAGCTTCTCACCTGACTCCCCCTAGTCCCAGCCCTCAGAGACCACTCCTCTCATTCTGGTTCTGAGAAGACCTCTCAGAGGTGGTGTATGTGGTCAGTATTCTAACTGCCGAGCTCTACGTATGCATGCTATGGAAATCCTAGTGACTCAGTCTCTCTAAGAAGTCCCAGAGACAGCAGAATTGAGGGTTTCCAGTCACACAAGACCAGGAACCAGGAAAATGTCTGCAAATGAACAGAAATGCCAACCCTAAGAATGCTGCCACGCTTTGAAGTCATGCAATGGTGAGTGCTTCTTATATCATTTGTCCCCATTGGCAGTGAATAGTTGGATCAGCAATTGGGTTCATGGAAATAGAGCCCAGTTCACAAAGTTTCCTCGGGCAGACTCGCATGCCAAGATGTAGACCCATCTATAGAAGGAAACCAACTACAACACATTCTACTAACATCCAGAATATTCGCTGACTCCAATGGGCTTGAAATAGCAGATGACACAGGATGGGGCCCAGCACATTATTTTCACAGATGGAGATTATGCTTTTCTGCTCAGTCACCAAGACATGAGAATGCTGCTCACCGGCTCCTCCAAGGTCAAACAGGAGGAGCGCACACCTCCATATCTGCAGGAGCTGCAGGGGCAGTCGGATGAGAGCCTGGCCAGGTTGGTGAGCAGGTGTGGCCTTTAATTATACCTCCAACCATGGACTGAAAGAGGTCAATGACCTGAGTCAGGCCAGTTCAGGAGTCTGGACCAATTCATCATCCCTGATGCCAACCAACCTCCTTGGAACTGTGTCCAGAGATAAAAATCATTGTAGGTAAGCTGCCAAGTCCCACACACACTTGCTGCGAGGAGGACTGTCTGCCCTCCCCACTCCCGAGACAACGGATGCTGCAGTGCTCCAGACATGCAGAGAGGGGCCTCCAGCCACTTACAGAGCCTGGGTGCACCTAGGACGGTCTGCCAGGTGGCAGGCAGAGAATCTGCACATTTTTTAACTTAATTGGTAGACATTTGTCCTTGTTGCCTGTCTAGCATGGATTATCTTTATCACTGTCATCATCGGTGTCACATGTATAGTTCTTACCAGGTACCAGATACTGTCCTAAGTGCTTTTACAGATGTGCACACATTTGACACTCATAACGAAGCTGTAAGATAGGAACTTAATTTATCCATTTCTCAGCTAAAGAATAGCAGGCACAAGGAGACTCAAGGACTCTGTCAAGGTCACATATATTTGAGACGAGGAAGGCTGACTCCTCCACAGTCTACGATTTTAATCAATCCACAATACTGCATCGTGAGTTTTTCTCTGCAGGACCAACGCTCTCAAATCATGGGGTAAGCACACAGGTCCTCCTTACCGGGAGGAGGCCCCAATCCGCAGAACCACCCTCTGGCTACATGGAACCATGAGACTTTAGTGCTTGTCCCCAGAGTGGTAGCACTGATTAGACGTAAGATGAACAGTGCCCCAGCCGTCCTGTAAGAGAAAAACCTTCCCTGAAACTGAAACCAAGACTGAGAGAGCTAAGAAATGAACAAAGACTCCAAAGGGCCTAAGTTCAGTGCCTTGAACCATTGTGCTTGACTTTGGACTTCTACCTACCTTTGGACTTCTCCATGTGAGGACTAAAAATGTCCCTTTTCACACAAATCAGTTTCCTCTGAGTTTTTGTCTCCGGCAAGGAAATCAATGCGTGGACAGGATGTGCAGGATACTGTCCTCTTGGATATTGCTTGAGTCTCAAGTCTCAGTCTGCATGAGCACTCAAAGCTGCCTAATAGAACCAGGATACACTCCAGCCCCCCATGTCCCTGTCTGTTCTCCTGGGGATAAGAAAAGCCATTGCACTAAAAGGGTCAGGGAGCGTGATCAGAGAGACATGACACATGGTGCCATTGTCACCTCTGCACACAGACCTGTAAGGGCTTTCGCTGTGCCCTGTTGCTTGGCATTCTTAAACCCAAGAACCACATTTTCCAAGCCAAGTAACTTTCAGAATCAGCTCTGGAGCACTCATGTTGCCATGGCAACAGAGATGCCCCTGAGTTGCTGCAAAAATGGCAGATGACCACTTGTAGAAGACCAGCAAGAGTCAACAAATTCAGTGACAGAAGGTAGTCACCATTCATTTTTGGCCATCTGAATTTTTATTTAACCATCATGAAAAAATTAGTGTTTATGAAAATCATAAGCAAGACAAAACTCAGAGGCTCCACTAGGTGCAGAAGACATGGATACGATCCTAAGCGCTCTACTTTGTTTGCCCGAAATTGAATAAGACTTAAGTTTCATAGTGCACAGTGATCCTGAAAGCCTCCGTCCTCAAATTTCATGGCCGTATGTTTTTGTATGTTTTTAAATAAGCAAAGCTAGAATGAGCCTTTATGGCTTTGTTTTTAAGACTCTATGGAGTGACCGGAGGCAGTTACATCTGAATAAAGGTACCTGCAAGCTTAACTAAAAAAACACTTCACACAGGTAAAATATTTCTGCCATCACTAGTCCCTATGGCCCAAGGCTAAGATGATAAGACCATGACTAGTCATTGAGACAAAGTCAATGGGAAAATCCCTTCCCAAAGCAAGAGCAAACTAAGAGAACTAGGTGTGATGGGGGCCACACAGGGTTCCCTGAAGGCAGCTTGTTTCTGGGCAGTTGAAGAGAGTGTCCAGAGGGAAGTTCTACGGAGCTAGTTTAAGTTGCATGTAAAACAGCATGAACTTTACCAAGAGGAGCTTTTTATCTCACATATTTAGTCTGGGGATAAAATGACTCAGACTTAGCTCAGCAGCTTATCAGTGTCATTGATGGTCCAGGTTTCTTCAACTCTTGCATTTACCCATGTTTGGGATATGAGCTTGTCTCCCTCCCTGACCCAAAAGGGCTGTCACAAACGTGAGTATTATGGCCTCACACAAAAATGCCCAACAGGACAAAGGAAGGGGTGTCTTATGAGAAAGAAAATTCCTCCCTAGAACTCTCCTAGATTTCTCTCATGCCCCACCAGGCAGAATTTGCTCATATGATTTTTTCCAGCTGCAAGGGAGTCTGGACAAATATCAGACCTTTTCAACTTCTACCATGAGAGGTGGCATCTGTCAGAAAAAAGAGAGTGGGGGTTATGAATGACATTGGGTAGGCAATTGGCAATGCACCCCAAACATTGGACGAACTGGTGCCCAGACTTTTGTCACATCCTTGTAACACCCAATTTGTCATTCAATTAATATTTTCCTTAATTCAAGTCACCTTTTGCTTAATACCTTTACTTAGGTCGGAAACTTTATATCCCTACCATAAATTCAATCTATGCTAAAATAAATTCACAATGATTAAAATAAAAATTACTTGTCTGTTTTACCTACAAGAATCCCTTGCTTCAACCAGCAGTGCTTCTACCTAGGAATGCAGTTATCAGGATAAAATCTCCTAGTCCTTGGGCCTAGTCTGAAGAATTCCTTGCCAGAGAGCTAAAAAGGCACTGTAAGGTACAGTCTTTACGGCCTTTTTAGAGTAGCTGTAATAATTTAGTCCACCCCATACTGCCCATGGTCCATCTGTAAAGAGGAAGACATTTAGCAAAATCATAGTAGGGGACTAGCTGGTTTCCTATCATCACACACAACCCCCTCAATGTTTTATTTCCATTAAAATGAAAAAAGTCTCAGAGGCTGTAAGGACTATCACCTGCTTTTGAGTGAGAACATCTCAACTTGTTTGTCTAAGTGCACTCACTCACATTCACCCAAAGGGCAAGTTGACTGTGGACAGCAAGGAGTGATAGTGTCCATTACTTACGTCGGAGGCTGGACCCTTGTCAGCGCCTGGGCAGGAGAAAGTGACAAATTCATGGCACCGTTTGTGCACGACAAAACAGCAGACTGAAAAAGAGAAAATGGGGTGGAAGGGAGGGAAGAGGGAAGAGAGGGGAAGAGAGAGAGAGAGATCATTAAACCTGGACAGTGTAACATGGAAAGGCTGGTACCAGAATAAATAATCACGGCAGCTTCTGCACCTAGTCTTTGTTGGAGGTCAAACTCTGAGGTACACTAATAGGGCATCTTGCAAATTAGTTAAGTTTTTTAAATCAATGAGGATTCAATGATCACATTGGCTCCAAATTAAACTCCCTTGAGTATCTTTTAAATCATGTGGTCTTTTGCTGGTTTGGGAAGACAGCATTTCTTAGATCGACACTATATAGGAAGTAGTTGGCCTGTGTTGGGGCCCATCATGCCTAAGAAATACATAGACTGAAACACAGACTCTCACTTAGAGAGATATGCATCTATGAAGGGTCTGTAGAGCCTGAGAGTAGGAGGAAGGCAGACTCATGCCCACATCTCACCTGCAAGCCTGCCAGGTAAGTGAAAGAGATGGGCGATTGACAGTGGTTTTTAGCAATTTGCATACAAATAGGTATAGACTTATCTTTGAATTTGCAGGAATTAAATGCATCTAGGATACAGTTCTATTATTTGGGGATGGTATTGTAGGAATGGAGAGGAAATTGCCTCTCTGGGTTCTCCAGATGGTCAAAGAATCAAATTAATATCAGATGGATTAGCAGGAGAAAATAACAGATTTAATTACATACCTATGAAGAATCTATAGGGTGTACATTTAAAGTAAATGGGGCAAAATGAGGGTAGGTAGGTAGATGGATGATGGATGGATGGATGGATGGATAGATGGATAGATGGATAGATGGATGGATGGATGGATGGATAGATGATGGATGGATGGATGGATGAATAGATGATGGAAGGATGGATGGATGGATGGATGGATTGATGGAGATAGAGAGGTATCTTTAGCTAAGGAATGTGATAGAAGTCTGAGGCTTCAAGGAGAGTAGAGGGGACTCACATGATGAGGAAAGGATGACTCATAAAACAAAGATCAAATACTCTGTAATTAGATGTTTGCCCTGCCATATAGTTTTCTCCAATAGAAAGGTGATTTCTAATAAAAATCCCAATTTTTTATAATACCCCCAATTTTCATTCTTCTAAGTAGTTAAGGGAGCAGTAAACGTATCTCATGAGTCTGTTGGGGCCTTATTTGACTTCAACTTAAAGTTGTGCCCAAGTGGCAGTTCTTGGACATCGAGGGGTAGAGTCAGGGGATATCATTCAGAATTACCTGGCAGAGGAGCAGTCAAAGGAAATAAATAAGATAAAACCAATTTCCTCGGTTCAGATCTTGGACAGTTTTGCTGTCCAAATCTCCTTTTACCAACCCTAGGCTGAAGGTTCAATGATTGATATCCTGGTGTTAGAAACCAGTTCAGAATCTTCCAAACAGTCTCAGTAAATGGAGACAGACAAGGAAAGCTCTGGCCACCCCTAGTGATGGAAAGGAGCTGAGCAACTGTCACCAGTGTTGCTGGCGTCACAAAAGCACGCCACGTGCCAGCTGATTCAGTGCCGCCCACCAATGCAGTGGTCTCGCCCAAAGTACCAAATCTGAATCTGTTCCAGGGTCTCAATCCAACTACCAATGTACAGAAATCACAAGTGACAGAGGAGCATACTGAATGACACACAGGGAGGCAATCAGGAAAAAGAAATGCTAAGTACACCAGACTGTGGAAGACAAATTGTTTCTTCCACAAATGAACTGTGAAAGGGCAAGAGAGACTCTTCGGGAGTTAAATGCTTCTGTAAGACTGTAACTGTGGGTTGACCTAGAGAATGAGCAGCACAAAACCTGAATCCTAATAGAAACTATAGCTTTTAGTTACTAATAATGTGTTAGCATTGGCTGATTAATTCTAACAAACGCACCACATTCATGCAAGACGTAAGCAGTAGAGAGATCAGTGTGGGAACGGGGTTGAGCAGGCATATGGATACACTCTGTAAACTGAAAACTGCTCCCCATGCCCCAAACACAATGAAGCAAAAAGGAAAAAATTGCAGGAAATGTGTCAATAGTAAGAAAAAAGTGGGACAAAGGGAAACTACTAAATTCACAGAGATTTAAGAATAGTATCAGCTAATGCAATATCTAGATCCTGTCTGAATCCTAACGTAAATAAACTAATAGTTCTTTAAAACATGAGCTGAGACAATCAGGGAAATGAATATACTCATTTTTTGATGCTATGAAGGAAAACTGTTATTGATAATAGGGAACTATAATTTCTTGGTGTGGTAAGTGATGCTGTAGTTTTGTGTTGTTGTTAAAGAATCCTTACCTTTGAGGATACATTCAGAAATTTTTATGGATAAAATCATTCAATCCAAAAGAATTCAGCATGCCAGGAAGGGGAAAGAAAGGGGACGGCTGTAAATGATGAAAATATTAGTCATGAGTGCTCATTACTGAACCTGGGTGATGGACACACAGGATTCATGGGACTAACATGTTCACTTTATATAAGGCTTGGTATTTTCCATAATATAAAAAAAAATTAAGCCCTAATGACTGAGACTCAAGACAAGTTCGAAAAGGAATCATTTCTTTCTCTTTTTCCTTCCTCCTGTTCCATTTAGATATTTTGTGCATTTTAGAATATACACCATATATAAAGATGCGTGTGTCAAATAGTGTGTGTGTGTGTGTGTGTCCCTTGTATGTCTGTGAATGCTGAGAGAAATATTTGAGCAGTGGTTAGTACATGCTAGTAGTGATGGCTATCTCTGGGCAGCAGGATTGCAATTATTTTTACTTTCGAATTTACATTTTTCTAAATTGCTTGAAATGTTTACAATGAGTTCATAGTAATGATCTAGTCAGGAAAAATAAAACTACCTTCATTTTGAAACAAAAGAGTTGGATAAAAACAAAGAAATGGGGAATGAAAAATACAATTGCCAAAATAGTTGGGCAGATACCAGAAAGGACACAAGTAAAGAAGAAATGAACCAATTGGAAGTCTACATTGAGGGGTTTTCCCAGCACTCTGCAGAAAGAGCAGGAAAGAATAAAATTAATTTTACAAAACTTGAAGAACAGATGCAATAAACCTATGTCCATCTAACAGGAGGCTCAGGATAGAAAGGTGATAGAGGAGAGGATCAAGGAAAAGGGAAGAAAATGTCCTAAGAATTAAGAAGTGAGTCCTTAAATTCACAGGAATGATTAAGTATCAATAAGTCTAAGTATCAATAGTCACATGATAAACGTACCAAGGTTCTGAGATCACTGTGTAGTGGCCAGCAGCAACAGGGAAAGATTAATAACAGTGGAACAATAATCACTTTAAAAGCACATTCCTCATCCTCAACTTTGACTTCTAGAAGATAATGGAACAGTATCTTCAAAAGTTTAGAAAAATTTATTTTGAATCCAAAACGTTATACAGTCAAGCTAGCAACCAGTAGGGGAAAAAAAGACATTTCCAGAAGACAAGGGCTTAGAAAATGTATTCCCCAAAAAATAAGAGAATAAGAGAACACAGGCATCACTTAATGACAGGGACATGTTCTGAGACATGTATCAGCCAATTTTGCTGTTGTGCAGTGTGACGGAGAATAATTGCATATTCCTAGAAGGTAGAGCCTAGCACACATCTATAAGGAATACACACACATGGTCCATCATTTGTGGGGCACACAATGCCAAACAGCACTGAAAAAAACAAAAGAGGGATAAGAAACTGTGATGGAAGAAACAACAAAAGCTAAGAGGGAGGGAGGGACTCGGTCACAAGAAGTGGGGTTGGAAAGGGGCTACCAAATTGAAGTCTATTAGGTGCCTTGTCTTATTCTTAGAGATGATAGGTATTGAGAACCTGCAATATAGGATGTTTACATAGGCATGCTAACAATTTAGAATAAAAATAAGAATAGAAATATTATTGGTAACTTTCAAACCACTAAGAGTAAAAGTTGGACAAAGAAAACAATTCACTTAAAAAAATGCCCCTCATACCCCAATGTCATATGTTTGTTTGTTTTTTTAAACTTTATATAGCATCATTTGTACTTTACACTCTTTAATCCATCTGTAATTTCTTGGTATCTGATATGGCAGGAGAATCTAATTTGTCATCTTTTCCCAAATAGATAATCAATTGTCTCATCATCTTTTATTGAATAATTCATCCCTTCCCCACTGATTTCAAATGCCAACTATATTATATGCTCAATAATTACATACACTGGATTCTGTCTTGGGCCTTCTGTTCTGTTCCTCTGAACCGTCTTGCATACAGCAATATGGGTTTTAATTACAGTAGCTTTATAATATGTTATATCTTGGCAGGGTAAGTCCTCCCTTATTATCCTTATTTTCAACATTTTCTTGGCAATCACCACATGCTTATTCTTCCAAGTGAACTTTAGAATCAGTTTATCAAGCTTTTAAAATGCTAATGGAATTTTTATTGGAATTGTATTTAGTCAATCCCCAGCCCCTCCACATTTATTGGGATTCTGACTGAAATTATCTTAAATGTAGAAAATGAAATCGAAGATAACTGACACTTTTACAGCAATGAGTCTTCCTGTCCAGAATAGGATGTCCCCTCATTAAAATCCTCATCTGTGCCTCCAGTCGTCTTTCCTTTTCTCCAAAGATCCTACATATTTTTTATTGAGTTTATTTTTTTCTCTCATTGAGTATTCTCTTGAAGATCTTTTTTATGGTATTGTGATTTGGACTTTTTTCTTTCACTTTGTTTTCCAACTGGTTACTGTCTTCAAATAGGAAAGCAATAAAGTTTCAGTATATTTTTCTTATAAGATTTTTAACTCAAACATTTTTTGTGAGTTTTCAGTGGTTTGCTTTGAATTTTCAAAGAAGAGAATCATATCCATATGCTTCTTTTCTCCTTTCTGGTAGACATGCTTCTTTTTCCTTATACTTCCATGTCTAGAATTTTCAGAACAACATGGAATAAGAGAGAATGGCAGATAATCCTGTCCCAGTTGAGATTTCCCAGCTGCACTGCTCCCTCATTTTTCTCAAACTAACGATTAGAATTTATATTTTCCTTGGAAAGTGTCCAGAGTCTCAGTGTATTTCAATTGTATCATCTGGGATGATGATAAACCTTTTCTCGTTTTTCTTTACACTGTACTGTTAGGTAGCCTCTCTATTTTTTTTTATGGAACTTATCTGTTTTTATTACTCTTTCATTGAAGTAAATAATAGCTATATTTATCATTTCTGCTAATATTGTCCTCCTTTATTCACTGCTACTTTCAGATTTATTTTATTTGCACTAATAGTCCTCATTGGTTAGGAATATAAATTCTGGAGCCAGATGGCTAAGTTTGGATCTTGCAAGCATCATTTGCAAACTATAATGCTTGGGCACATTATCTTATCTCCCTGTAATTCAATATCCTCTCTGAAAAATAACAGTGATAATAACAGGACTCCCATGGTGTTGTTATGGGAATTAAATGATTAAACCTATACTCAGAGCTGTGCCTAGCATATCAAGAGTATTCAATGAATCCTCCATTATTCTTTTTAAGATTTTGCTGAATTGATGGTTTGATTCATTTGTTCCCATTCTTTGTCATTAAGAATATAAAGATTTTAAGGCTAAAAACCTTCCTTGTAAGTACAGTTTTGGCTGCATCTTGTGTTTTATATTTAGTACCATCATCGTTTTTTAAGTTTCTGAGTGACCTGTTATTATGACACTAATTTCTTCTTTGATGCAGAACCATTCAGAAAAGTCATCTGCAAGGAGTTGCTTTGATCTAGAAAAGAATTTTTCTTCATAACAACTGAAATACTGATTATAATCTTATTCATCCTTAGCCTCTTTGAAGGAAGGACTGGTCTGCTCCTCTTGAGTTCCCTAGTGCCTACCACAGTTCCTGGTACATAACCGATATTCAGCACATAAATGGTGAATGAGTGAAAAAGGGAATGAGTATCTCTTACTACTAGCAACAGAAATAAATAAACCATCCCCACCAAGGTGAAATCACATGCCAAGGGACTTGACTCTACACGCATTCAATGTAGGAAGCTGGGAAAAGACTTTGGAAAGCAGATGAGCTTCTGGTAAAGGTACTTCCTTTATATAAGTGTTTCTAAAAAGTTGTGCAAATCAGATTTCCCATTAACTAAAACACTTGAAAGTAGTAGGCTGTCTATTTAAAGAAACAAACTAAATCCTTTTGTGATACAAATAAACACCCCCTCATTGCTGTTTGGCAAAGTCAGGGTAAAACCAGCTTTTCTTAAATAAGAAACAACATTTACTAAGCTGCTGTAACATGTACCAGGTCGTTCTTTCAAACAGGTACCTGGTAAGAGCCAAGAATTCCTAGGTGCTTCATGGTTTATTCAATAACTCTGTGCTCTGGGAGGTCAAAAATCTCTGAATCCAGCCCACAGCCATGCTGTATTAAGATTATACAATGGGGTCTCAAACTCAAATTTCGAGGAGCCAGTGATAAAAATATCAGAATCAGGTGGAAGAACACAAGCCTGAATTGCTACTCAACTTCAATGGAGAATAAGAAAAGGTTCCAGGCTCAATCTACCTCCACCCCTCCCTTATTACATGTAAATGCATGAACATTTCAGGCCAGCTTTGAAGTAGAATAATGCCTCCCCATCACCCTTGCCAAAGATGACCACCTCTTAATTCCTGGAACCTGTGGCTGTTACCTTACATGGCAGAATGGACTTTGTAGGTATAATTAAATTAAGGATCTTGAGACTGGGAACCAGATTATCCTGGTGGCTCTAATGTAATTACAAGGGTCCTTAACAGAAGGAGGCAGGGGGTCTGAGTCAGAGGAGACGTGCTAACAGAAGCAGAGATTTGAAAGGATACCATTGCGTGATAGGAACACAAGCCAGGAAATGTGGGTGTCATCGAGAAGCTAGAAAAGGCAGGGAGCGGATTGTCCTCTAGGGCCTCCAGAACGATTGCAGTCCTGCTGACATCTTAATTTTAGCCCCATGAGACCTATCTTCAGAATTTTAACCTCAAAAATTATAAGATGATAATTTCGCATCATTTTAAGTCACTGTATGTGATCATTTGTTACAGCAACAACAGAAAAGTAAGACACCAACCAGGGACCTGAGCCACCTAGTTGGTCCAGGAGCAGGAGGCAGATCTCTGGATTTTCTGCCCCAAGGCAGCACTGGGACCCCTACTTATTTTCACAGTGTACCCTGCCCCCAAATTCTCATATCTCACCACTGTAATGCAGTCATTGCAACCCAGAGAGGATTGAATCAAGTCATCGAAACTTGTTATACTCTTTGGAGTTGATCTATCTCTTCTACCCCAGTCTCACTGGGGTCTAGAGTGGAAAACAGATGTCTTTGAGAAACAATCTTTTTCCCTAAACCCACACCAATCTGAGATAGAGATCCCAGTCCTGGTGGGAGAAGAAAGAGAAGGGCTCTCCACAATTTCCTGGGCTCTAGTCTCTCTTGGAGGCCCCAAGACAGAGAGTCCTTGAAGGCAGTCATCTCCAAGAGTTACATCCAGGCCTCGCGGGTCAGAGACTCCTCAGTTTGAACCCTCATTTTACCACCTGCCAGCTGAAGGACACCAATCTTAGAGGCTCAGTTTTCTTATCCAAAGTAGAATAACAGTATCTACAGTCTTTTAGAAGATTGCTGTGAAACTCAAATGAGACAACCCAAGCAGGATGCAGTGGGCAAAGGCACTTAGGTTGGAGCAATATTTTGCTTTCCAATGTCTGGATCATCTTTTTCTCCCAGGTCCAAGCTGAATGAACAAGCAAGATATTCTGCCTGGGTGTCCAAGATGAGGTGAAGCTCCCCCAAGTGCTTTCCTGAGTCATCTCCATGACCAACAGCCTAGTCACTATTCCACCTAATACTGGGCCCCACGGCTTTAAGAAAAGGAACACACATGGCCACGTGACTTGAGTCTGTAAAGGGCTTTCATACCCATGATATCGCCCTCATCGTAGCCTGTGAGGAAGGTGCTGGGCCCCACCTCATCTCCACAGGGAGGATGGTGCTCCAAGAGAAGTGGTTTGCCCAAGAGTGTGTAGCTAGTCAGTGTCAATGCTTATATGTGAAACCAAGTCTGCCTTCCGCTGGAGCCCACACTCTCCACTACAAGACACAGCTACATTTGTGTTTGTCATTCATCTCTGTTCCAGAAGAAATCCTCCCCAACTTTTCTCGCCCCCACCATTCAGTCAGTTGCTAAATCCTACTGATTCTTCCTTCGCAACATCTTTTATACCATGCCTTCCTATACTTTCCCTACTGATTCCAGCCTGACTGCCCTCAGCAACTCACACAGGGAATTTCACAATGAAGCCCAGAAATGGATGGGTCTGCCTTGATAGCTCATCTCTATGAATCCAAGTCTCCACAGCCAACCATGGAGATAAGACCACCAGAGTCATGTGACCATTACAAAATCTAAATGAGACATCATGTAAGAATGCGCAGCAACCAGGCACAAAGTAAGCTCTTAGTGAAGCTTCATTTATCTCCTCCAGGAGGGAGAGGTCACAGCACAAACTCTGGAGCCAAACTGCCTGGATTCTACACCAAATGCCACTATTTGTTAGCTCTGTGATCTTGAATAAGTCTGTTGACCTTGCTGTGTCTCTGTTTCCCAGTCTGTCAGTAACAACAGTAATTTACTCCTACAGTTGCTATGGGGTTATTACGTTCATCTCAGCATGGTATGTGGACAGCTTCACACAGATGCTACCACTCCCCTCCACTCCATGCAGGCTACACACCCTTATAAAACTCACCCTCTGAAAGTACGGTTTTTATGTTACACTCTGGGAGACCCCCTTCACCAGCTGCCTCCTGCCAATAGCTGCGCTGTCCAGTATGGTGGCCACTAGTCAGATGGGCTCTGCAAAATGTTGATTCCATTCCTCCTTCTCACTATCCCCATTTTGAACAGCTGAAAATCACAATGGCTAGAAATGACTGTATTAGATCACCACTGGAGAAAGCCTCTGGGCCGCGTTGGCCTAAATGAAGTTCAAGTACTGTGGCCTGGCATCCACCCACACTCTACCTATCATCTAAGTTTGCTCTCATCTCTTCTCACTCCACTACCACATATTCCCGCCAGGCTGGACGACTGTCCCTGTTTAGAATGGATTTGACTCATTCTCTACTGTGTGACTGTCTTCCACAAACATAGCACTGCCAACAGCCCATCACCTCACAAAGGAAATGTAAGGCAGATTTGCTTTGCTCTCTAAACAGCAGACTGAAGGCCAGATTGGAAGAAAAATGGTCATAGCATAATTCAACTCAGCAGCCCAGTGGGAAAGACAACTGTTGGCTCATCGTACCTTTAATGCAGGGGTTACAGATGCCAATGCCAGTAAAGGAGAACAAAGGCAGACCTTGTGGCTCAGTGAAACAGTCCTGGGGTGAGACAGCAGGGAAGTGTGTTGGCTGTGGGAGCTGGAGAGCACATGTCCATCCCACAGACACTTGGCTACATCCAACAGTGCTTCTGGGATGACTGGGTAGGGTTGCTGAGTGGATTTTTGTAAAGCTCTTTGCAGACCATCCAAGATATCTGAGTCCTGCCAGTTTACAAGTGTGTTTGAGTTGATCATTCTGACTCAGTTTTTTTCCATCTGGATTACATATTATCTCTGAGATAAAATATCCCCAACCACAAAAGAATGGGTCTCATACCACCTCGTTGACACTGGGTTGTGATGATGAGGGTAGATTAATAAGCCCGCCATGTCCCTGCTCACAACAAACTCTTAATACCAGTAAGAGTGAATGCGTTAACAGTGACTGAATCAGTGAACGACTGGGCTCTGGATACTCTCAGGCTCAGAAACAGCTCACCATGGCTGAGTCAAGAGTGTGGCTGGGGCTGCAGGGAGGCATGTGTGTATCCGTGGGCAGCTGGCCCCAACAAAGACCAGCTGTGAGAGCTCAGAGGGTCATCTCATAGTCCCCCAGTCATCTTTCAGTGTGCGGTGTGCATTTCTTTTCATTGCTTATCACTTAAAACTCCAAACACTGCCAACGAAGAGAGTATGCTCGGCTCTGATATGGGATGAAACTACTCTTCCCAATTTCTTGTGTATCTTTCTATAGACACTTTGCAAGGTGTGTGAGCACATGCGTGAATCTAAACCTATTAGATGGTGTAAGACATTTTCTCTTCCTTTTTGGTTTTCAATATAACACTGAGTCACAGGGAAAGAGGGGCTGTAGTAGAACAAATCAGTGCTCAGGTCCCACCCCCAGACATTGATTCATGGGGGAACGGGCTGAGGCAACGACATTTAGAAAGCTCCCCAGGTTGATTTAAATGTTGAAGAACATTGCTGCTCTCAGTGCTCCTCCACCCCCAACTTTTCCTCCCGGAAAAACACATTGGGATCCATTCCACCTCAATATGTAAGAAGGACCCCATACTGTCTTTACCACTACTTTTTAAACTCTATCCTACGGGTGGGTTACCTTTCATTTACCCAGACTTAGAAATCCTTAAAATGGTGATGATGATTTCCTCTTCTAAGTGAGGAGGAAGAAAGAAGATTGCATTTGTTTATCAACAGTTGAGCACTAAAGAGAGAAAAGAAACCCAAGAGCAAACCACCTTGCAGTGGTAGCCAGCTGCAGGAAAAGAGTGTTTTCATTTCTAATGTGACCATATTTGTTTAACTAAGCAAGATAAAGCAGTTGAGCCCATGAGAGGTGAAGAACAGACCCCAAAAGTAAATAAACCCAAGTAAAGAAAGCCACCCCCCACCGCCTTCTGCTAGACCAACCCTAGGAGACAGGACCTTGGGCAAGACAGTTGCTGGGAACATCCTGCTTGTTTGGATGACACATGGAGACTGATCTTGACCCCCTGGCCTCCCCCTTTTGATCAGGGGGTAAGAGGGCAGCAGGACATAATGCCACAGCTTAAGAGGAAACATCAACATCCCTTCACTCACCAGTCATATCCAGCCCTAGAGTACATGGACAAGAAGCCCTGGTCCCAAGCGCTGGTGACAGCTCTTATTTCTGTCTGACAGCCTCCATCCTTTGGGAAATCACCCCTCACTAGCTCCCAGTTCCTGTGAGTCCAGTGAAGCTGCCCCCAGCCCTCACTCATGGCTGGGTAGACAGAGGACCCAGGCACCGTGTGGGTTCAGATATGGATGCGCAACTCAAACACCCAGTGAGACTCCACTTTAGGACTTCTGCTGAAGTCACTAGAAAAGAAGATTTCTTTTCCACTAGAATTGCTAAGCACATAGGGAATAAGCCTGCATCTGCCATCTTTATTACCACAAAGGAAGAGCTTTGCTGAGAATAAAACACACAAAGAGAAAAACAGAGCCAAGAGCTGTCTTTTGACCACATAGGATCACCTGAGTCCAACCAGGCCTGAAGGAAGAACCTTCAGAGTTAAGCTTTTTCTCTGTTTGCTTTTTAGAGTGAGTTGGGAGATGAGGAATGACGGGAATTAATCTCTGGCTTTAAGTCACCTAGCTCTGGAGAAATAATTTGGCGGATGTGACTCATTGCCATGTCAAGACTGACATCGCGATTTTCCTTTGGGAAACCAGCCTTCACCATGGAGTCACTTGGTGACACTGTCAGTCCAGGTGTGCAGCCCTTTCCTGGGCAAAGAGTGGGCATGTGACTCGACACTGGCCAATCACATCCCTTCTCCCTGGAATTGGAGTCTTTCATCAATAGTGGCGCCCTGTAAAGGCTGGTCCATTAGTTCCACTTAGATCCAAGAGCTACTCTGGACCCCATGTGTTCTAAGGCCTGGTGCTGTATGAATGTGGTACCCTACCCCCTTCCAACAGATTTTTTCCCAGACAATTACAATCAATTTCTGTTGCTCACAGAGACCTAGACGAACCTGGCCAATTCTAAGACATCTGGTCTCACTTCATACTGATGCTAATATCTGTCTACATCCCAGGAGAGGATCACCAAGCCCCTCACGGCACAATTCCAAACAAGGAGCTATGTCCCAAGGACAAGTCTAACATGAGAATATTCTTCTTTAGACTGCACAGAAGTTGGTCTCCTGGTGAGTTCCCAGTCCTGCTCTCTTCTGAGGCCCCTTCCTCCTTTTCCTGGCTCCTCCTTCACCTCCTCCTCCATCTTCATCCCCCACTCCCAGTTCTTAGCCATTGGAATTCCTCAAGGCTCTGTCCCAGGTGCTGATCTCTTCCTTGTGGAAATTTGCTCCCCAGGGCACCTTGTCAATCCATGAGACTCCATAACCTTACTTGTGCTGGTGACCCCTGCTGGTGACCCCACATTTGCAATCCTCAGACCAGTGTGCTCCCCTGAGCCCCACACTCATCTATCTACAGACTTCCTCAACCCCACCATGTGGCTCTCAAGCTGAACATGCCCCACTGAGTTCTTCTGCCTCACTTCAGATGTTTCCTCTCATCTGTACCTGCGTCATTCACCCCGGAAGTCATCCTTGACCCTCACCGCCTCTGTTCACTTCCAGTCACTAACTCTGTCCAATCTAACCCCCAATTGCCACTCAAAACCAGCCTACAGCCCTAAGTGAAAAAATAGCCACTGTATGTGGTTGCTGAAGTTTGTTTCTTATTTACCTAACTCCTATCACCCTGCAGATCTCACCCATTAGTCTAGATTTAACATGCTTACTGTGTGATCCCATCTGACATAACCTGTCTAAACTACTTCATTATTTTCGATAAGAAAATGGGGAGAAAAGTGGCTGCTCATAAAGCTTCTGGGTGATTAAACAGAACATATTGTAAGTTGTAGCAATGAAACATCTTCACACAAGAACTGGCATAGTGCAGCTCACCACACGTGAGCTGCTTTACACCCCGTAGCTCAGTCAGCAGTGCTGGCTGAGTAAAGGCCAAGGACCTGGGTTTGAGCCCTGAGGCAAGAGGAAAAAATTTTTTTTAAATCAACTGAAATCAAAAACAATAAATAAACATTAACTATTGCTATAACTGCTGTTGTTCCACTAATAATGATAGCTTTCCCTCCCAGGCTGTGCACTTCGTTCCAGCAGAAGAGCATATGTCTGGTGGACTCCCATATCCAAGTACTGGCACATAATAGGAGTTCACTTATATTTCATGGACAGATTGACTGGTCAAGATTTGAAGCCAACCACGCCTCCCACAATGTCTCCACTAGGTCCCCTTACCAGACTAAGCATGTTCATTTCTTCCAGTATGTCTGAGTGCAGAGGACAAAACCTTCCTGTCATTCTCTAAGTGTCCTGAGCCATTTTGACAGCAAACATGTCCTCGTGATGAAGACTTTCCACTTATTTTCTTTTGTAATAAGACAGTTGGTGGGGGAATCTACATACAGAAAAACATGTGAGGAATAAACATGAAATGCTGGTGGTGGTGATTATCTCTGGTATAAAAACTTTGGGACTTTGTTCTTTTTATAATTCTGTAGTTCCCTGATACTTTAAACTAATAAAGCAAATACAAAGTGCAATCTACTCCATGAGGTATTATTTTAAGAAAATGAACCATTCTAGATGCAGGCTGATAAGTTTGGACAGATGTAGTCCACCATGTAATTACCACTACAATCAAGAAACAGCACATGTGTCTCTCCAAATGTTACCTGATGCCTTTTTATAACTACTCCCTTCACACCGCCCTGGCCCTCAGCAACTCCTGCTCTGCTCTATGCCACTACAGATTAATGGAACCGTACAGCAGGTACTATTCTGTGTTTGCCTCTCTCCCTCAAAATCATGCTTTTATTATTAATGATGGATAATGCAGCTGTCAGTATCAGTTGTTAGTTTTATCACTGAGTAGTATTCTAGTATACAGTTATTCCAAAATGTACACATCCATTCATCTGCTGATCAATATTTGTCCCCCCACCCCAGTTTCTTGCTATCATAATAAAGCTGCTATATCATGTATGCATTTGTGTGGGCATCATGTTTATTATTATTATTGGTAAATAATAGTGAAATTGCTGCATCATACAGGAACTCCATGCTTCACTTTATGAGAAACTGCCTCTATTTTCCAAAGTAGTTGTGCCCTTGACTTTTTGGAATAAAAGCAACACAACACATTGTTTTGTAATAGGTTTATATGCCCGTTGGGGTCTCAGCAAGAAATGGTAGTCACCCTCCATGACCAATTAAAGACACTAACAACTGGAAAACTATTACCACACCTAGTCACAGGTATAAATGAGTAAAAATAATGTAGCAAGATCCCAGTGAGAGTTAGAACCATTGAAGTAGGACCACCTGCCAGAAGCTGTCAAGGCAGAGATGGAGGGAGGTTGCTGAGGGTGGAAATACCCCCAAACTCTCTCCTCATCCTCCCTCTGGTGTCTTACCGCCCATTAGTCTAACTCAGACAGAAGTCAGCCTGCAAGTGAACCCAAGAGATACAATTCATCAGATACACAGGACAGGGCAGAAAAGGGTTAAAAACGTGGTCCTAACTCTCCTTCTCCTTCACTCTCAGTAGAAATGTAAATTAGCGCCACCTCTTTGGAAAACAGTATGACATTCCTCAGAAAAATACAGAAGAAGCTACCATTCAGTCCAGCAATCCCACTCCTGGGCATTTACCCAGAAGATATAAAATCTCTAATCAGAAAAAAATATCTGCACCCCTATGTTCATAGCAGTGCAATTCACAATAGCCAAGACATGGAATGGAAACACCCTAAGTGCCCATCCACAAACAAATGGATAAGGAAGCTTTGGTCTAGACACTCAATGGAATTCAATGCAGCTATTTAAAAAGACGAAATTGTTTCCTTTGCAAGAATGGATGGAACTAGAGGGGATTATGCTAAGTGAAATATAGAAGGAAAAAGAGAAGTACAGGATGGTTTCATTTATATGTGGAAAGTAAAGAAACAAAACAAATGAACAGATAAATCTCAAGAAAAATCACAGGATGCAAGACTGCAGCTACCTGGGGAGAGGGAGAAGGGGAGGGGAGGGGAGGGGAGGGGAGGGAACCAGGTGGAGTGAAGGGCACTGGGACTCTGGTGGTGGGTGTGCTGTGAAATATACACAGACTGAGATGCGATTTCAATATCCTAAGATTCGTAAAGCCAAGCAGAGACTCCCTGACCACTGCTCCATAGTGTCTCCCTCACTGAGGGGCCGAGACTTGCTTTCCAGTACTCACAGGAGTGTATACATGACTGTGGGCCTCAGTCTTGTTTGTGAAATAAAGGTGCCATCTGTTTCCCTGCCCTCCCCTCAGGACTAGTGCACACCTGTTACACAGCACAGCACCTTATCAATCTGAGAGGCTGGAAACACCGTGATCTCTAACCCAGGAAGGACTGCAGGAATTCCTTGCCAATAAGGAAACGGTAACTTGGACTCTCCGAATCTTAAGGCCACTCACCTAAGGTCAAAGACTTCTTAGAGACGGAGTGGGGTTTAAACTCTACCTTTCTCCGAAGTGCTCCTCTGCCCTCCAGGGACGAACAGGAAGTGTAAATAAATGGACAAAAATGGAGGGCTTGGCCCTTGAGCCCACTTGAATCCACACTGACATCTGCCTGCAGTTTGGCTCCAGCATGTGGGTTCGCGCCAACAGAGAAGCTCAGAGCTCCCAGCAGCCAGCGCATGCTTCCTTCTCCCAACAGGTGCTTCTACTGCATAACCTGTGCCTCTGAGCCCAGGTGTTGCCCCGGGGTAACCACCCACTCCACTCCTGGCTGCCTTTTCTGATCTTTCAGGTGCGTGTAGGTGGCAGGGCCAAGGGTGGTTTCTACCCTTTGGTGCCTTCTTGGAGATGACATTAAACTTTGGAACCTCCACTGATTTCCTAGGAGATAGCTGAGGTCTGAAAATGCACACAAGCTGCCTGCAGTCTTGGAGCTCAGCATGCCTGTCACGTCTTAATACCTGTCATTTGAGCAACACTCATCCTCCATGCACTTTGAATTCTCCTTTGCTTTATATGCTACCAAAAGGTTCCAATTTTTCTGTACTGGCATTGACATGATGTAGAAAGGATCATGTGAGCCATGAGAGCTCAAAAATAGCCTGGAACTTTTCAAGGAAGAGGCCTCTAGTGGGATGACAAGCAAGTTATTCTACATAACAAAGCACTGTGTCCCCGGAGTGAGGCACCAGCCCACCCTTCCCCACGTACACACACACCCATCAATCACTCCCTCAAATGCCTTATCTGTGGGAGGACACAAAGATAATGGTATGATCAATGAAGCTCCTGAGAGGACTAGTGGGATGGACTCTACCCAATGGGATGTTTCTATTGCCAAGAGGTCAGTTTTGCTTGGAGTTAATTCATCGTGGCGGTTTTGATGGTAGTGGTGCTGGTGATGATGATCATAAAGAAGTGGGAAAAAGCAGGAGAAGGAAAGAAAGAGGAAGAATAGGAGAAGGAAGAGGAAGAGAAGGCAAAAGCAACAATAGCTAATAGCTATTGATTGTTATATGCAAGGCAAAGTTCTAAACTCTTTATACCATTTAATTCTAATAACATTAATGAGGTAGGAATTACTAGTGTCCCCATTTTACAGATGAGGACAATGAAGAATGAAAAGCAATTTAATAGCAAGTGACAGTTAGGCAAAAACCCAGAGTCTTAGCTTTTAACCACCACATCTGCCTCATACTCTCCCAAAGAAGCCATCATCCCAGGTCCCTATTGCAGGGAGGGAGAAGGAGGTCTCTTGATCCTGAAATTGTATAGGGGGTGCACAGGGACCTATTCTCTGAACCCTTAGCCTTTAAATATGGCTTGAGACCCACACTCTATCTTTGCATTATTGAGCTCACTATTTCCCAGACATGTCCCTGAGGGAATACTTTCACACTCAATAGGCTTTTAAGGTAAACTGCCATGTTATCTGCCACTTTCAAGATAAGGAAACAGGATCAAGATGCTGTCTGTCCAGATCTATTCTACAGGAACTCTACCTTGATCTGAGTTTGAGGAGGCTGACCCGTGCAAGATTAATCATCCAATTCCCCTTGCCTCCTGGTTTCCAGCTGGGCTCAGCCAAAGGGCAGAACCAACAGGCAAATGGGGAGGAGGAAAAAGGCTGGGGGTATGTCCTTCCTCTCTCCCTTGCCTTGATGCTGTCATTCAGGAAGAAGCTCAACCCTCAGGGACCACCATTTCCTTCAGTTGTTTTTTCTTCCCTAGCTCTATGGGTCCCATACAATTTCCTCCATTTGCTTCATCTTCCCTAAAGGTGATTAATAATTCCTTCATTAAGCTTTCTTTATTAAAGTCACCTAAATCATTTCTGTTTCAGGCTAGGGTCCCAACAGGTATAATCACAGAGGCGGAAGAACATATCCAGAGTCACAGAGCTAGTAAAAGGCAAATCATGTGGCTGGGTTGGAGCCTGGAATCACCATCTCAAACCATACAGCTTCCCAAAGAAGAGGAGGTACCAGCTGAAGATCTAAGAAGGCCCAACCGGCAGCATGACTCAAGGAAATGGGTGAGGGGGAACAGGGAGATGTGGGGACCAAGACCAACCGGAAAGTCCATACCCCACTTACCAGTAAGCACAAGGAAAAGCAAGTATCTTAGCCACCGTGCACACCAAACAAAAGGTTTGACACATGCCTACTGCTCACATGTTCCCAGGATCTCGCCACTCACTCTCCCCAAACCTGCTACTATGAAGAATTGTTCTTCATGGCATCCTAAATTTTTCTCCTCAATTCCTCCAAATCCTCCTATTCCCAATCCTTCCCACACAGACTGTGATCACTTCTCCACTTTTAAAAGATTCACGCCACAGAGATAATGAATTCCCCAGAGCCAAAGACAGCATCCCAACCTACTGCGTGTTCTCCATGTCACCACCACCCCACCCCGCTCATGAGTAACTACAAGGAAGCTGCTTGAGTCCTCTTGTCATCTGCTGCCTGGGGGCTGGGAGCTCAGCTGCAGCTGCCATCCAAAGGAAGGAAGGGAGAAGGAGCATCTGAGCTTGCTGCCTGCATTCTATGGGGTAGTCATGTCATCTGCACTGTGGCAGAAAAAGCCACAAGCCACAAGAACCCACCCGGGAGAAGGAGGCACCCTCTGTGCCAATGACCTTGAAATCAGACCAGCTGCCAGTTCGCAAAGCAGAGACCTCCTCCCAGAGGTATTTGAGGAGTGTCTTACTGCAGGGGCTACAAACTGATAGTCCTTGAGTTTCTAGGTTCTTTTTAAAATCAGAAGTAATGGCAGCAATGAGCCCATATTCTTATGTGGTGACAGAGCAGGTGGCTTCAGTCCATTGAAATTTAAAGTCCCAGAGGACAGCGAGTTTAATCTGGTTCATTCACTGCTGTATCTCTATGCCTAGAACAGTACTTAGCACCTCAATGGTACTCACTAAACATGGCTGAATGAATGAGTAATAGCGCTTCCTTCTAGACCTTACATTCTCCGTGTCACAGCAATCCCCACCTGGTTCCACTCACTCATTTAAGCTCCTTTCCCTGCAGATGACTGGATTCAAGGTCCCTCAGCTTAAAGTGGGGATATTTTTATAAGGCACAGGCAGGAATGAAGGCCAGTAGGCAGGTAGGCAGGGAGAGGAGGAAGAAATTTTTATTTATTTTATTTAGTCATTTATCTTGGTTGTTTCCAGAGCCTTGAACCAGGGACTGTGATATATATTTGTGGAATATACCCCATGAATTAAACCACTAGGCCACCAGGGCATGCACTATAGTGAGGAATTTAAATGCAAGGAAGACACAGCCTCTGCTCCTCAGAAATGGAAGATTAGAGAGGACAATTGTTACCATCATCACCATCATCACCATCATCACCATCATCACAATCACCACCACCATCTCCGCCATCATCTCCACCACCATCTCCGCCACCATCACCATCATCGCCATCACTACCGTCAGTTATAGAGGAAGTACTATGTACCAAGTAATATTCTAAATGTTTTCCATATAAGGGCTCCTTCAGTCTAGCAATGGCCATGTGATAGGTCCTATAATCACCCTTACTGTGCGGAAGAAGGCAAGGCACAAGAAGAGAATAATTTTTCCCAAGATTATGCAGCAGCCAGGGAGAAGGCAGGATTCAAACCAAGCAGTCTCACCCCAGCTCACATGTGATGACAAAGGAGCAAAAAGCCAGGCAATGATCTAGTCACCTGGGTACAAAGGAATCCACTCCTCATGCAAGACACAGAATCCTGGAACTTCGTGGCTGGAAGAGCCAGAAAGGGAGCTTCAAGTCCAAGAGCAATACAGAGCAGCGAGAGGCGAGAAGCACACGCTAAGCAGATGTCTGGCTACAGCGGGGAGACCAAGGCACCAGCTCTGCATTTCGGCAGCTTCTGGAGAAGGCAGAGTGGTGGAGAGGACCATTCTGGAAACACACACACTACTTCATGCAAGTCCTGGCTCTCCATCTCCACCAACTCTGGTCCTTTCTGATAAGGAAACTCCCCCTCTAAAAGGTCCTGTTTCCTCATCTGTGTGATGGAACTGATTAAGTTTTCATATTTGCTCCTAAAGTCACTTATTTCTCTACCCATTGATCATCAAACAGGTACTGAATGTCTATGTGTCAGGTGCCACCCCTTTGGAAGAGGAATTTAGCGATACCTCTAACAACTGAAAATGGCCACATCCTTTGCCCTCCAAATCCTACTGCCATGAATTCATCTACAGAAATCCTCACTGAAGTGCCCCCAAATGGGCACCACTCAGAATACAGCACTGACAGAACAGAGTACTCCAGTACTTTCTCCTTCCTCCCTCCTCTCCCTTCCTTTCTCTCTTTAAAAAAACAATAGAAATTAAAGTAAGATACTGAGTATGGGTATAGATGCTGTAAAACTCAATCAACCCTCACAGTTGTCACCATGCACTATCACTGGCAGACACGCGATACCTTGGCACCAAAGCTGCTGCTGTACCTATGGGGATGGCGGTAGCAGGGTGGCAGGGCTCAAGTCAAGAGCAGGGACGAACGATGACCCATCCCCGTGGTTACAAGAGGGAGAAACATCATGTAAGGATCAACAACATCTAGGGGAGCATCTCATGTCGCCGCCCCAGGCAGTCCTGGGAAGTCCTCAGAAACCAGCCCCTCATGACACTTAATGAGGCTCTTCTCCAGGAGCGGCAAGGCCACCCCGTTAGATCAAACAGGCCAACAAGGGCTGGAGACACTCCACCTACCTGGGCACCCCAGGGACATCAGAAAAGACCGCCTCCCACCACAAGGGATGAGCCGCCAGCCCACTGACAGGGCCGCCACACCTGGAGGGAGTCATGAGCTCACTCTTCCTAACTGCTGTGCAGCAAGAGAAGCAGCAAAGGCTCTTTTTTTTTTTTTTTTTTTTTTTCCCACAATGAATGTTTCAACTATCCAATGAGTCCACAATGTTTCAGGTTCTGTTCCAGGCAAAATATATGAGTTCTTGTTGGCTGAGAGTTGATTATGTGCTGGACATTGACAGGATCAAATCATATAGTGAGTAATCATCATTGCAGCTGGCACTGATTCCATGTTTATCATGTGCCAGGCACTGTACCAGGCGCTTGGTTTGTGAATTACCACTGAGCTCCCCCAGCATCCCATTAGCTCCATTTGAGAGGTGACAAAGCTGAGAGGCAGAGAAGTGAGGGAGCTTCCCCACATTCTCCCAGCTCAGGACAGGCAGCACTTGCATTCAAACCCCAGTTAGAATCAGATGCTATCCTAGACTCTGTCTGGACTGATGAAGATATGCTGATGAACACGACAGGTGTGGCCCTGTCCTGATGGGGAAGGCAGACTGTCAGAGGCACAGTGGGAGAGGAGGCAAAAGCCCAGGGTACAGGGTAAGAGAATCTAACCCAGATCTGGCAGAGAAGGTGATCGGGGTAGGGGTCCCAGAAACAGTGACTCCAAGTGGAGGTCCAAAGTCAGGTCCCAATGGTACAGCAATCAAAGATCATGCCAAAGAGTATGCTGCCATGAGGAAAAGTCATGCAAAAGTGCAGAGACTGTGTGGCTTATTCAAGACTCCAAAGGACAATGTAGCTAGAAACCAGGTGGGGAGTAGGGAGGAGGCAGAGGCTGAGCCCTTAAATGGTACCATGATAAAAACAGGGGCACTAAAGTGAGGAAGCAGAGGAGAAGTGGCCAGGGTTGGGGCATACTGAGCTTCAGGTCCGGATGGATGACCAAATGGAAGTTCCCAAATTGAGAGGAAGGGAAATTGAAGAGACGGCTCAGACACCAAATCAAGACTGGAGAAAGCAATCCGGAAACCTACTCAGGCAGGCAAAAGCAGAAGTGAGAAGATTCCTAAGAGCAGAGAAGAGCCGAGAGCTGAGCCCTGAGACTTGGTGTCTGGACATCGGTCGTTTCTGTCAAGCACCCATTCCATCATGGAACAGTACTTGGGTTTTCTTTGAAATGGCACTCTTCTGCTCTCATTTCTTGAGGTTCAGATGGTGCTGACTCTAATCTTGGCTCACTGGTCAGGATGTAGCCCAGTCTGGTCACTGGCCTTGGATTGGTGATTCCACAAACCTGCTATGACCCAAGAGAGTCCAGTGCAGACGACAATGAAAACTTTCGCTGGAACTCCCAGCGAGAGGCATTCTCATTCCACTGGGGTAGCTAAGCGGATGGAAGATAAATTTGGACCTACCAGTTGTCATTGCCATCTTAGGAAAGAACCTGCCTGAGAACAAAGCAATGACATGGAAAGCAAGTCAGGATGTGGGCAGTCAGATGGCTAATTACCATCTGAATGCCTGGATCACATCTTCCCTGAAGCCATTAACCCAAGATTACCAATTATATCATCCGACCATTTTGTCCAGTGTCATTGAAATACCTCACTGCAAAAGTCTGAGACATACAGCATGATGGTTTTATATGTATGTTTATATGTATTTCCATGTATTGTGATATGATTACCACAATGGATTCAGTTAACATCCATCAACTCATATAGATACAATAAAGAGAAAAAGATGTCTCTGTGTAATGAGAGTTCTTGGGATCTATTTTCCTAAACAATTCTCCTTATCTGTCAGACAGCAGTGTTGCCTAGTTATCATAGTACAGCTGTCTCTGGTACTTATTTATGCCACAACTGGAAGGTTGTACCTTTGGGTCAGCTTCTTCCAGTGCCGCCCCCGCCCCCCAACCTTTTACCTCTGGTAACCATAATGATTACGTGAGTGAGGTGACCTCTTCCGTAATTGTTAGTTCATTATACAATGAGCCAGACACTATCTGCTTTACACGTATTCGTTCATTTAATCCTCATAACAACCGTGTGAGGTAGAGTCTGTCATCCTCATTCTACAAATGAAGAAAAGAGATGTCAAGTGAACTCGTCTAAGGTACATAGAGAGCTAAGTGGCAAAACTAGGACTGAAGGATAGCAGGCAGGTTCCACTGTCTGCCTCTGGCCACTATATCACCTCCTCAATGGTAACAGATAAACTTGAACTCTCCTTGGCCCAGCACTTGTTCAGTCTATTTCTGCGGTCTTTGGTAAGGAGGAACTTAAAATAACAAAGGAGAAGAAGAAATAACAACAGCAAATTGCAACTAATGTTTATTGAGCATTTCCTAAATGCTAAGCAATTCTTATATAGTAAGCAAAAATAATAATCATAAATCTGCAGGACAATGCTTGGAGGTAGAACCACTGTATTATCATGTAATAGATGAGAAAATGATGGTTTAAAAA
This sequence comes from Solenodon paradoxus, assembly GCA_004363575.1. Taxonomy (NCBI): domain Eukaryota; kingdom Metazoa; phylum Chordata; class Mammalia; order Eulipotyphla; family Solenodontidae; genus Solenodon; species Solenodon paradoxus. The sequence continues at coordinate 32,463 of RJWH01003103.1, forward strand.
TGTGTGTGGGATTATTCAGCTCGAAAATGGGAGAGCCAGTATATGAAGCCAGATTCGCCTGCCACCACAGCATTTACTACTGAACCTCAGGCCTATGACCCCTGCAGGCGCAAAATAATGGAGCTCTGAGTTTAAGGAGAGTGGGTCCATGTACTCAGTTTCGTTGAACACAACACAACCCCTGGGAAAGGCCAGAAAAAAAGGGAAAGTGTGTCAGACAAAGGGACATCTTCCAGGCTGGTTCAGAGGGCGGTATAAATACCAAGGTGAGGACAGACAGACAGCTTTGCTACTGACCTCCCGGAGGCAACCTCTATGGCTCAGGAGGCTAAGGTACAGCCCACATGAAGCCCAAGGTCCCAGGTTTGAGACCTGGAGCCAGAGACATAAATTAAAAAAACAAAAACAAAAACAAAAAAACCAGGAACAGCCTGAGAGACTCAGACCCCAAGAAAGCAAGGAAGGTGGAGGTTTCTGGAGGTTTCTGGCAGGATGGCACGCAGAGGGAATGCACACAGCACGGAGCTGAGCACTAGTGCTGGTAGCCGAGGCTTTTGTTTTGATGGTGTCTTTTCATCTCCTCTCTCCTGGGACACCTGAGGCTTTGGGTGGGTCCTCAACTTTCTCAAAATAAAAAAAAAATTAAAAAAAAAAAAAAAGCAGAAAACAGTATTTCCTTCCCTTTTCCTTTCCAGAGCTGACCAGGGCGAGGGACCACACAGCACCCCTACTAGTTTATCATTCAACTTTATTTCAAATCGACATTGTAGAATCCTAATCTCTAGCCAAGACTCCCTGATACCTGCAAATTCCCCAAAGTTTATCTTTATTAACTTGAACTTTATTCTTACTGGAAATCAATGTACCTGTTCGACTAGGGCCTATTTTAAATCATGTTTCTTAACTGAAATAAGCAGTGCATGAATGCATTTTCCTTTTAAAGTTTAAATTATTTTTACATGATAAAAGGAATAGTTGAATCTTTTCCTTGATGGCTTCTGGGTGTCCCTCACTCAAGGTTATTAGAATGTGCCCTGAAATCTTCTAATATTCTTTATTATGTTCACTTTAAAGTCTCTACTCTGTCATTCGCTCCATCTGTAATTTCTTTTTGTTTAAGAGGTGAGTTAGGAATCACGCGTGGCATCCTTCCACACATGGCCACCCAATAATGCCAGCACCATTTATTAAATAAACCATTCCTTTCCCACTGATGCAAAATGTCACCTTCGAACACATTAAGTCCCCATGCTTCCCAAGAACTTCGTTCCCTCTGTGGGACGCTCACTTCTTATGCCACAGCTGGAAGAATTTCAGCAATTATTGGAAATGTGTTTCATGACTTACAACAGGTATTTTATCTTTTCAAAGACATTTCTGAGAGGCACTTTCATGCACTGTTGGTGGGTGCATAAATTGGCATGACCTTCCGCAGAGCAATTTAGCAATACTGATGACAACTAAAAATGGTCACACCCTTTGCCCTCAAACTTTATTTCTAAGGCTTAGTCAACAGAAAGACTCACTGAAGTGTCTCTGAATGAGCATCATAAAAAAAATGAAAATAATCCAAATGCCCATCAATGGCATATTGGTCAAGTAATAAATACAAACAAGTCGATGACCACCATATTATGGAACACAATGCAACCATTAAAAAATCAGACAGGGATACACCCTTCTGGCTCAGGTGGCTGAGACAGCTGGGTGAGGGCCATGGAAAGGTCAAGGACCTGGTTTCATGATGGACGCAGATGGCGGAAACAAAATAAAAAAACAAAAAATATGCTTCTTCCTCCGCTCCCTCCCCTCCTTCTTCCTTTCCTTTAACAAAGTAATAAGATAGATCTCTAAAAAGTATTTCTATAGGAAAAATTTCAAAATATAACAGGTTAAAATGTATAAAGGATATGATTTCCTTTTGTTAATTAATAATATACTTATATTTTAAAATAAAAAAATTTACAGGATAATATTCCCAGATGTTTCTGGAGTCTCTATAAGGTAGATACTTTCTATCTGTGTTACATAGTTAAATATTATAATGTATATGCTCTTTTATTAGTGTTTCCTTGGTGTCAAGAAATACAAAGATATTTGGGGATGAAAAATACAAAAGTAGTAGTGGAGACAACAACCTATGAATCAAGATGACTGTCTCATATTCCCATCTGGAGAACGAGAAGCTGTGACCCAAAAAGTCAGAGTAGAAACAAAACTCAAATGCAAAGGAAAATTATTTTCAGTATTTTCTTTCCCCTAAGAGAGGCCTTGGTTGGCTTGATTTGACATTTAGGACAGAGGTGACAAACAGAAAGATGAAAAATACTTCCAAAATCTTGCCCAGGACGGGAAAAGAAAATGCCTCAGTGGCTACTGCTGAGAGCCATCAGCAGCACCCAATGCATTGAACAAAACAGGCTGGTATTTCTTCCCCGCCACTGCAGAACCAGGGCCTCACCTTAACTCCCAAGTGCTTTTGTGTTATTACAAGAAACCTTAGCCATTAAGTCTCCAACTTCCAGCAATACCTTCACTGGCCCTCATGAACACAGAACCCCAGATACAGAGCACTGGGCCAAGCTAAGACGTTGCTCTGTGTTGGAGATGGGAGCAAGAATGGGGCCCTGATGCCACTGAAGGCCTGATAGGAACAGCAGTACACTGAAGTAGTCAGACAAGAGACTGTAGATCACAAACACAGCATGAAGGGGCAAGTCACTGTTCATCAGAGAAAGAGCTTCATGCAAGATTAGCTGAAACCTATCAAAATCATAGCACTCATACTAATGGCTAGCATTTATTAAGTGCCTACATTTACCCTGAGCCTGTCATTATCCTAACTTGTTGACTCTTCATAGTAACCTTAAGATAAGGGTATTTTAGTCCTAATTTAGTGATAAGCAAACTGAGGCATGAAACAGTTAAGAGATGAGCCCAATGTCACACAGGAGGCAGCACTACTGAGTTGTACTCTGGCTCTAGCTCCCATGACGTGCCATCAACTCAGAATGTGTACACTCTTCCCTGACAACTGCCAAATGACTTCATTCCTCCCTTTACTCCCTCATCTACACTGAGTCTCATAAATGGATCTGGTAAGGTCATCCCCATTGGAGAAAATGTCTAGCCCTGGGTCTTGATATAAGTTGTCTCCCAAGGGTACTGTTGAGCCCAAAGCTTCTTTTGAGGAATATGCCCTGAAAGGGTCTCTTTGCAAGAGTCACTGAAGACCCTGTCATATGAAACTAACAGAGTTCCCATAATTGTACATATTAGCCTAGGAGGCCTTCCCTAACCTCTATGCCCATCCACTTAGTAAATTATAGATGTGTTTCAATAACCCTTTGGTGTATTTATCATATTTTATGTCTGACAACCCTCTGACTCCTTGATCGTGTCTGTCTTATACATTGATGAAGTCCCAAAATCCAGCATAGTGTCTGGCACATAAGTAGGTATTCAACTAGCATACATTATGGGATGGATGGATGGATGGATGGTTGAACAATTGGTTGGTTGGATGGATACACAGATGAGATAGCTTGGCAAAAATTTCCCGTACCAGAGAGTGTCAAGTCAAACCAACCAATGTTTCTCTTGAGCAGAGAAATAAGCTAGCATTGGTGAGCTGGAATTTATATGGATAGATGTCCACAGCCCCAGATCTCCATAAAGGCTGACAGACCATCCTATCTTGGAGTTACCATGTGAGTGACGAAACTATTTACCCCTTCACTCCATGTCCCCATACACACCTAAGACATCACTCTAAGCCATCTAAGATATTCTGAACAGACTTTTCTTATGCAACCTGAAGAATCCAGCTAGCACTCAGGAATATTTTACTTCATTGAAACTTGAGACAAAGTTTAGAGCAAAAGGAATAACTCTTAGAAGCAGAATTTCAACCAAAAAGGAGCCAAGTAGGGAGGTTTTTCCAAAAGTCTTCAAATCCATGAGGAAAGATGTGACCTGAGGAGCCCAACATATGCAAGCTAGCCTTGGCTGTAAAAAGATCGCTACGGTCCCTCCACTACCCCAAGATACACTGTGGGTGCATCCCCTCGTGCTGTCTCCCCACCAATCTGACAGCCTGTGACAGCATAGTAGGTTCAAGAGATGAGAGATTTCACAGAGAGATTCGCTCCATTCCCACTAACAAGCCTCCCCAACTCCCGACACACAGACACACACACTCTCCTCCAGCCATACTGAGTTCTCCTCAGTCATTCTCCACATGCACTGTGCTCTCCTCTCTCAGATTCTGTGAAGGCTGTTCCCTCCATCAGAAACATTCTTCCCCAAATTCTTCTTTGCCTGGCTAACTGCACCCACCTATCCTTGAATCTCATTAGATATCACCTCTTCTTGGAAGGCCTCCCTGACCTAGCCCCCAAATTTGAATAGCTGTCCCTCTTAGGCTTTTAGATTTGCCCAGATGTACCCAATCATGGCATCTCCACGTGGTTTTGTAATGTTTACTCACATCTCTGTCTCCACAGTTGGACTGTGAGCTCCTTGAAGGAAAGACTACACATCATTCATTGTGGCAAGTCTGGCACCTAATGCTCAATGAATATGTTGAATGAAAGAATGAGTGAGTGAATGAATGAATGAATGAGTGCACTAACAGTTGTACCTCCTGCCTGAAGCTTTCCTTTCCTGCCATGAAGATCTTCACTCAACCACCCACATATTCTTGAGCCCACGGAAAGAAAATCAAAGAATCTCAAAAACTCCAATCAGCAACTGAAAACAATTAAAATTAAAGGTAATTTCTGACAGGATGAGGCGCTCTCTGCAGACAACTCTCCAGTGATTCAGATGGTCCCTGAATGTGATGCCCAGTGCTTTCTCCCAGCAGCTGCCAGGTGGAGAACTGACACCTAGCAGCCCCCTTACACCCTGCAGCCACTGGGGAGTAGGTGCCAGAGAAGAGCAGCCCTAAGTGGTAACAAGCCATCCACATTTTCAAGAGAAGCAGCAAACTGCCTATGATTTCCAAACATCAGGAACAAATTCAAAATTGAAAAAGGAAGCCCCTGTGGGCACTGGTTGCTATCTCTGGGGTAGATCATGGAGAGAAATGGCTGCACTCATTGACTGGGAGCCTTCGCCGAAGTTGTTCCTGCTCTCTGAACCGGGAGGATAATGGGCTCACATCGGGTTCCTGTGATGATTCAATGCAATAACCCACGCGGAATGCTCAGCGCTCAGCCTGCACGTGGTAAGCAATAAACAAATGCCCTCTTAGTGCAGGTTGATTGGGGAGCATGGTTTGCAGCCCCACTTGTCCACAGGGCGATTCTAAACTCACAGGGCTCCCTCCTAAACCTGCCAGTTCTGGTGGCATCTCGTGCAGAGCCTCCCCTAGCTCCTGAGCCAATTCCCCTCCACTGCCAGCTCTGCATGCGAGCATTGCCATGGCGATAACCTGCCTCTCAAAAGGTACAGTAAATATTTACTATTTTTTCACACATTTCAGATTATTTGGGTCTAACATCTAACTGGCACTCTCCACAGCTTTCAGAAAATGACAATGGAGAAGCCAAGCCTCAGAGAACAAAACAGGGGCGCCTTCCGCAATACCTGTCCTACCAGCCGTTTGCACAGAGTAGCGGAGCACTGCATGGCTGCAGATCAAGAAACTTCAGGAAGCTCAGCTCACAAGGATGCTCCCCAGAGTGGCTTAGCCCCCTCAGCCACCCCCTCCTCCCAGCAGCAAATGCAATACGTTACAAAGATACCAACGCCTCCTCTTCCCAATCTCTCTCCCTCTCTGCTCAGCCCCCAAGGCGTGCGCGCACGCGCACGCACACACACACACACACACACACACACAGGTTCTTCTGAGACTAGTGAATCCTTCTTCACCCAGACACAGAACATAATATCACTGAGTTTTAAATAACCCCCATATGTGTAAACACGCATGTGCACACATACACACACAGAGCAGAATCCCCACTGGCTCTGGCCAGGGAAGCAGAGGGTCCCCTGAAAAGCAGGGGCTTCTCTGCTTGGGGCTTTTGAAATGTCAGCTGAGTCAAGGACGAGTTTGTGATTCACTCCCTGACTCACTGCCATCTCCACCACAGGCCCCGGCTCTGTGGGGAGGGCAGCACAAGGCATTTTCATTCAGTCCCTCATTCAGGCAGAAAACCGTTTTCAACAACAACCAAAAAAAAGCTCATTCAGACACAAAACTCTGCATGTACTCTTGCACTACATCCTGAAGAGACAGAAAAGAAAATGCAGACCCTGGGGTGTGTCCTGGTCGCTTAGTGGTCTAGTGCACCCTGGGAACAGTCTCACATCCTAAGGGCCTGGGTTCAAGACCTGGGGGCAGGGGAACCACCAATGTGAACAACTAAATTAAAAATAGAATGCTTCTTCCTCCTCTCTCCTCCTGCCTGCCCCTTCCCTTAAAAAAAATGCAGTCCCTGTCCTCAAGTTTCTCCTGTCACCACAATCAGTTGGGTCACTGATTTTGTCAGAGAAGAGATGGACCCAGAAGCCACTGAGAAGACAGACATGTTGGACTGACGCAGGAAGAGTCTGCCTGACAGAAGGATTCACAAACGGGAAAGACACAGGATTTGTCTCTTCCATCCCATATCGCTGATGAGGGCCTGGTGGTCACAGTATATGAAAACATGTTCTCTCAGTCAACAAGAAAAGACTCCTAGAAAAATGGACAAAGCCACATGAGGAGGGGCTATCCAAAGGAGGAAATACAAAAGGAGAGCAGGCATAGAAGATATGCCCAACTCCATGAACATATGAGAAATGTGATGAATACGGGATGCTTTCAGCTGCTAGCCTGGCACACACTGGAAAGACTGGTGATCTCCCGTGCTGGGCGAGACGTGGGCTGAATGAACGATGACCGAATGAGAGAAGTAGAGACCTTACCTGTGAGGAGGCGGGCATCCTACCACTTTCGCCATTCATCTCCTTCCCCCCAAGTGGGCACTCAGCGCCCTGTGGGACTGAGCTAACCCAGGAAGGAAGTGTCACTACATACTGACATGATTCCCACAACCTGCCACGGCTCTTGCAGGGACACTGAGGTGATGGTAAGCAGGGCTCATGGCACTGGGGACAAGGCCAGAAAAGGGCTTGCTACCTAGGGACTCACAGGCTCTTTGATGATGGCTACGCCTGTCTTCCACACCAGAGGCAAATCGGGGGTGCTTGACACGTCTCCCCCTCGGACAGAAGGAGGTCAGAGACAAGGGAGGTGTGTGAGTGTTCAGTGTGGAGAACAGAGGGAAGACAGCAACCACAAGGACTCTGGTGGAGGGTGTGGCGTGAAATGCACACAGACTGAGACGCAAATTCAATATTCTGAAAAGCACAGAGCAGTGTAAACAAAAGACAGAATAAAACAATTTAAACAGATAATCCCATTATAAAGACGTGTGGGTAATTTCCCTCACCCAAACGACAGCAAGTACCATTTAATATTCTGACCCTTTTGTTCACCTGCCTGCAAATTATTTTATTAGCACTTATTTAAAATCAAGAACCTACAGAGATTAAGTTAGGAAAACTCTCTCTTTGGAAGAAAGTAATAAAATGCTTAATTACTCCTTTGAAAGGAAAGGTACAGACAGGAATGAAGGCTAGCAGGCAGACAGATAGGAAGAGAGAGGGAGAGCCACTTTTATTTTATTTTTATTTTAATTGGATATCTTGGTTGTGTGTGGACTGGACTCAGCTGGAGGCAGTGGACATAACCATTACTCACCAGGGTACACCTAAAGTAATCATTCTAAAAAAAAAGAAACAGAGGGAAGGAGAAAGGGAGGGAGGGAGGGAGGGAGGGAGGAATCTTTGCTAAAGTGAAACTGCAGGGAGACTCCAGCTCCAAAAGTGGATCAGCCATTAGAACAGGGACACAGACCCTGTTCTACCCGATAACGAAACAGCCAACACTTCCTTCACTGTGAGCCAGGCATTGAGCCAGGACTGGGGTTTTACCTCTCCAGTCCTCTGACACAGGCACTCTCCTGCCTACTGTATGAAGGACTCAGAGAGGTCAATCAATTTGTGGGGCTACATGCTTGTCAGTGTCAGCACTGGGATTTGAACCTAGGTCTGTCTAACTGCAGAACCCCCTGCTCTGAGCCACACGTATATGTCTCTTAGCTGGTAGAGCACTAGGAAGTCAGCTCTTGGGGACGAAGTCCTGTCCAACAGTGAATTGGGAACAGGAGATTTATCCACTGGAGGAAAAGCAGGAGCGCAGCTGGGGGGCCAGGGGGCCGGACAGCTCAGGAAGGGGTCGCTATTATCATCTGGCCACAAAGAGTCTGGAACCAGAGTTACTTCCTGGCTTAGGTGAGTGTGGGTGTGCCCCACCACCCTCCCCACCCACCCACATCTGTTTCCCCTAGAGGGATCAACAGAAAAAAAAAGAATTTAAAAAAAACCAACTTCCAATCAGAAGGACCCATTCTGCTGAGGGCAGAAGCAGCGAGGAAGTGGGCAGCTGGGGAGACCACATCCTCCCAGCAGCTGGGCTCCTGGGGACATCAAGACTGATGGCAACACTGGGGAGAGTGAAGGCAGCTGGTCACTGGGCCCAGGTGAGGCAGGGAAGAGGCTCCAGGGCCCAGCCCAGATTGAGACACGGTCCACAACCAGATTTAACTGGACCCACGTGGCTCTGACATGTCCAGGGTTCACAGAGATCTGAGCTTCAGAGTGAGACCTTAGGTGGTTGAATCAAGCTCTCTGGCCTCCATTTCTCCCTCTGTGAAGTGAAGGTGAGAACAGTATATTCCCAGGGAGTGGCTTTAGGACTGGGGCAGCGGTAGAGATACACGGCCACTGAAATCAGCACAGGGTGGCTGGAGCTGCATCCACTGGATCCACTTCCACACCACAATGGAAACTCCTGAGAGCTTGTCAGGTGGCTCACCACTGTATCTCTAGCACCTAGAATCCACCGTGTGTAGAGCACGGCAGGCACTCAGCAAGCACTGGTTGAATCAGTAGATAGCAGATTCTCAGAAATACTTGTGAAGAAAAGTCGAAGGGAAGTAGGAAGAAACTAAAGGAGGGATCTGGGTTCCCAGAAAGTCCCGTCCAGAGACACAGAAGCGGTCGACCAGTTAGCCGATGGCTCCCCTTGCATTCTGCCCCAAAGAACATGAACCATTTGGCTTCCATTAATAGAACCAAGTGCTGCTGATCAGCAGGCAGCCAGGTTCACTTTCTAACCAGTCTCAAGCTTTGACCCAAGGCCTCCGTTCCCTTCCTTTTTTGTCTTTCTCCTTTCAGTTACAATGGCATTCTTTTTCCTGGGCATTCACCTATAGACTCCAGAAGACGGTGAGCATCTAAGGTCCAGCTGTGGTCTCACCTAGGGCAACCTCCGGATCAAAGCCAAGGGTTTACACCTGAATTACTTTCGCTACAATTCCTTGTCTCGATGACTCCTCCTGGGGAGGACGAGGGGGAATGTGTGTTATTAATAAATCCCCACAGGCATGCTCAGCCCAGATCTGGATCAAATGAAACTGCCCGACTGACAAGTGGTCTTTCACCTCCACAAGGGCCTTACAGAAGCTGTGTCACGGTTAAGAATAAGACCCTTGGGGTCAGCTGATCCAGACTCAAATCCTGGCTCTGCCATATCCAGTCATGTAACCTGGGACAACTGTTCACCTCTTCCTTCCTCCATTTCTCCAGTTGGAAGACACGGATAATAATGTCTCCTTGACTGGGTTAATTAATGAGATGATGCAAATAAAGTGCTGTAAGACGGATTCTTATTTACAAACAATGGAAACTCCCTCTCATCAGGCTAAGCAGGAAAGGCTCACATCACTGGAGGCCTAGAGAGTCTGACCTGGAGGCACACAACCAGAAAGAACACAGAAACCACGCCACAAAACCTGCTGCGTGAAGAACTGCTGTCGCCTCTCTGTAGCCCAGAAAGGCAGTCTGCCCACAGATGCCGAAGCCACATCAGAAACCTTGTCCCAGCTGACTCTGCCGGCAGGTACATGGAGAGCCTCCTTCTGCAGAATGGATCAGAGCCAGCGCCTCCTTCTCTCCAGACAGACTCCCAGCCTGGATGCGTTCCCCCTGGTTGCCTGTAGCCAGGGAGAGGGGATTTCTGGAGTCCACATTCGGAGGCATGGGAGGCGAAGGGAGGAAATCCCAAACATAGAAAAGGTTTCATGGTGAGTGTGTGACATCAGACAGCTGGGCACAAACCCTCGTGGTCCTTACACAGGCCCAATGTGGAGCAACATTTCCTGGACATGAGATTTAGATCCCAAAGCAAAGAAGTTCTGGGGCCCCTGTTATGACTCTTCACCACTTGGAGTCCAACTCTTACCTTCCCCGGGGCTCTGGCGTGTATCCTTACTCTTACTTGTCCTAAGTCTGACCTCTATTCTCTAAATGCCTTTGGGGACTCAAACCCGGAGCCCAGAAATGAAAGCAGGTACTCCATGGGACCGGGGGCGAGAATGCACCGACTGGCTTGAATGGCAGATTGACAGGACTTCAGATGCCCCTGCTGAGTCATGCTATCCTGCTGTCTTATTTTACAAACTGAGACATTAAATCCTAATAAAGAGGGAGATGGATTTAGCAAAGGTTGTGTTGTAACGTCCTAACAGAACCCAAACTGAGATCAAGGAGAAGGAGGAGAGGACACGCGTTCTCCAGATCCCCCACAGCTAGCTAACTTAGAGGCCATCAGCAAAGGAACCAGCTTGACCCCAAAAGGATGCCATCTTGTGAAGGTCCACGTTGGAGGTCGTGGGACAGGCAGTAGGGCTGGGGCAACGGGGTCCTCCTCTCGGACGTTCTAACCCTGGCTACTCAGTGGTATCCGTGGGCCAGAGGCACTGATGTCATGTGGAACTTGTTCGAAAGGCAGAATCTAGGGTGCCTCCCCATCCTTGTTGAATCAGAATCCGTAATTCTGCACTGTTACAAAATGCCCAGATGATTCACCTGCCCAGGAAATTTTGGCGAATGCTGCCCTTGTCGGTCCCGGTACAGTGAGGATTCCAGGAGAAAAAGCTAGGCTGCTGAGTCAGCACCCACGTGAATCTAAGCTGTGTCGGCTCTGTACTAAGTGTTATGTACTTATCTCATTTAACCGCTTAGGCATCCTTTGAATAGATTTTCAGGGCTCCGTGTTACAGGTGAGGAAAACTGAAGGGCAGGCAGGCAGATGTAACTTCCTTGGGAACCCACTTCTACTTACTAATTCTTTGGGTGGCCTCTTAGCCACCTCTTTGAACAGTCATCCCTAAATGAAGTGTCTCTAACACTGTCCTGGCAGAACTAGCCAACCCTGTTGCTCTCTGGTCTCCAAAGCTGCCTTATGAAACTCATGCCTTACCTGCCTCAGCTCAGGGAGGCAGGTGGGGGACACACAGGCCTCTGAGTCCACTCTGCTGCTGCTGACAAGAACAGGTGCACATTTTGAACCCTGTGAGCCTCAGTTTCCTCACCTGTGGGGGGCAGGGGAGAAATCCCAGATTCCAGAGTCGATACAAGGAGAAAGGGGAGGGCATGAGTCACAACATGAGCGGAGCTGGGACACAGCAGGCGAACTTTCTGTGGCTCTTCATTGTTGCCCTGTCCCGCTCCTCCCGGTGTCCCTGTGTCCTCCTCTTCCCTGTGTTCTGGAGCCAGGTCTGAGGCCACTGGAGCACGTCTCAAACCCACGTCCCGGCACAGCACAGGAAACTGACCATGGGAGGATATTCACACAACAGAAATCGGAAACCAGCTATCAGCAAGCACTAACTACAAAATAGGGGTATTTTTTGGTTTTTTACCTAAAGTCAATGATCAAACATTTATCAGCACACCACTGTTTCCTCTGCCCCTCCCTGATCCACAAGTTCGGCTCTCCACAACCCGAGTGATCCCAGTACTAAGAGTCAACGGTTCCTGGTCTGGGATTTCCAGGAAACCTAGAGGTCAGAAGTACCCCCCCAAAGAAAGCCCAGCATAGACTCTGCATGTATTCATGCAACCAACCCTCATGGGCACCTATTATGTACACACGATTGACCCCAGCTCCATGAGGATGGTGGGAGCCCTGCCATCTGTCATCCATCCTATCAGAAGGAGGGTTTTCACAGCTGTGACAAGAGGGGGAAGGAAATTAATGATAAGTCTCCTGAGTGGCAGGGGAAGGATCACATACATCATTTCTGTATCATCCCCCATCAACGGTAAATTACCTCCTGACAACAGTATAATCTTCTCCCTGGCTCGCCCACATGCACTACACACTGCAGGAATTGACTGAAATGAAGACCTAGACTTTCATGTTCTTACTGCTGGAATTATCTGGGGGCCCCCAGAATGGCTGGAAGGTCAAAACATTTAGTGCTCCCACAGGAAGAGGAACTACCATGAGAAAGAAAAGATAGTCACTGAGTCAAAGATGCTTATACCTCATACCTTCAATGAGGGATTAATATCCATCTTTACCAAGAACTTATATCACTCAACAGCCATACAAACAAGCCAATCAAAACATGGACAGACTCTCTGGAGACATTTCTCTAAAGAAGACATCCATGTGCCAACAGGTAGTTGAAAAAATGCTCGTCTTCACTTATCATGAGGGAAATACAAATCAAAACCGCAATGAGACTAGCACCTCATACCTGTGAGAATGACCAGCATCAAAAAGACTAGAAACAAGTGTTGGTGAGGATATGGAGGAAAAGGCACCCAAGTGGGAAGGGAGATAGGTGCAGCCACTTGGAAAACTGTATGGCGGTTCCTCAAAAGATTAAAAATAGAATTACTGTCCGATCCAGCAGTTCCACTTCTGGGTGTCTATCTGAAGACCACAAGAAGGTAAATGCTCGCATGTTCATTGCAGCACTATTTACAACAACTAAGACAGAGGAACATTCTAAGTGCCCCATGAAAGAGGAGCAGATAAAAGAGATGTGACCTATATGCATAATGAGTATGGCTATGAAAAAATGAAATCTTATCATTTGGGACAACACGGACGGAACTAGAGGACATGATGCTAAGTGACCTAAGTCAGAAGAAGAAAGACAGATACCAGTTGATCTCCTTTATATGTGGCATATAAAGAAACAAAGCAAATAAACACACAAAACAAAAACTAACCCTGAGACGCTGACAACAGAACAGAGGTTGCCAGAGGGGAAGGTGGGAGGTGTAGGGCAGTGGGGTCCAGTGGGCAGTGCTGGGGGGCTACTGAAAATTAGTGGTGGGCATGGTGTGTTATCTATTTGATGAAGTGTGAATCTGCATATCTCAAAGTTATGTTGTGTTATAAATCAATATCATCTCAATTAAAAAAAATAAACAATCTGGAGCTTAGGTCAATGAAATGGGGAGCAGCTGCCCACTGTTCTGCAGACCCCCACTCTGCCCCTAAATCCTGCCCTGCCACTTGGTCTCTTTTCCATTCCCTCACCCCTCAGCAGTCTCCTCTCTGCCCTTCAGTTCCTTCCCTTGTTACTCATCCATCTCCCTCCTTGCCCCTCAGTCACCTCCTCTCTCTATCCCTTGCTTTCTCTTCTCTTTACTTCTCAGCCTGTACAAGCAGAAACAAGAGGGAGACAGGTTAGATGATTCTTAAAATGTGGACATGAAACCAGTCAGTTCACATTACATTCTGCTCATTGGCTCTGGAAGAGTGACCAAGAGATTGGAAGATGGCACCGTGAACCAGAACCCCTGAGAATTCATGAGCAGGGCCAGAAGACAAGAACTCGGCTCCCAGAATCTGGCTCACCAAGACCTATCTCCGACCCCTGCACACTGTCCTCCTCCATGGCCCTCCCTCCAGCCATCTCAAGACAGCTGTCAGCAGGAGGAGGATCTGGCTTCCGTCAGGCCTGCTGAGGCCCCCTGCACCTCCCAATCCTGCCAAGACAGAATGTTGGAGAAACAGAACCATTTGTGCCCACGGGGTCAGACCCAGGAGACAGAGCATGGAGACCTCCCTTTTCCATCAGGGCCAGAGTGCCCTCAACATTTGACTTTGATGACTCAAACATTTGTCATTCCAACTCCCCCACAGCAGGGTGAATAAAAATTCCAATCTTTAGGTTTTTAACTTAAAAAAAAAAGTTGAACAAGTTAATTTTCTAAATTTAAAATGTTTCAGAAAGAAACAACCTACAGAAGGATAATTTTAAGCTATATTAAAGCTCAAAGATGACATCATGGAATTCTAATTATACAGACTTTGAGGCAATAGGACTCAAACAACCTTTCTCGATATGGTTAGAAATGTTTCACAATATGCCGATGATTTGTTGTTACCACATCTTCTGGCCATCCAAAAAGTCCTTCTAAGAGTTTTGGAAAAGGGAAAATATACGCATTATTCTGAGACCTCAGGCAAAATTAGCGCACCCCAGTTTCACCATGTGCTCTGATCCTCTCTCCAAAGACAAGATCATTTCTAAGACTATCTATGAGAAGAGTTGAGACCTGGCCAAACTATCCCTGAGTATCTCAAGCCATATGGAATCAAGTCATTACCTCTCTAGAAAAGGGACCTGGGGCAACATCGGGACCTAGTTTCATGGCGGCTGCTTTCTTTCCCTCCATGTTGTAAAGAACAAACGAATCATTCGCACGCCCCTTGAACAGTGCCAACAGGTGGCAACCTCACAAAGAATTTAGGTTTGATGACATTCGTGGTAAGGATGAAAACGCTGGGGAAAGAGGAAGAACTGTATCCCTAGTCGCCTATGGCATCTGTGTCTGTCACCAGCTGATGCCAATGGTGTATGGCAGGACGGGCAAATGGAAATCATCCCATTCAATAACCTTCCTGTAAAAATAAATGTCCTGTTTCTGTCAGGGTTTGTGCACCCCAGAAAGCTTTCCATTTATAAAGGTGCAAAGACTATATATTAGAAGAGTTGGTCATGCACAGGTCTTATCTATGTGTAACATATTTAAAGAAAACACACTGACACGTGGATGGTTCTTACAACAATCCCCTAGGATGGTTCTTACAACGATCCCCTAGGATGGAGGACATCACTTTCCATGTTCCGGTAACTCAGAGGACTCGGAAGCCTCCGAGCAGCTCGTTTTCTTCTGCACCAACGCCAGTAGATGATGGGACAGGTCTTGAAGGGCGACCCTTCTGATACCAGGTTCACAGTCTTTGCTCCTCTCAGGAACCTTTCCAGTTTCTGTGGCCCCGCTTTGCCTGACTTTATGTTCCCATCTCATGAGTTTAAGGTCAGCTTCCTGGTATTTTTAAAGGGCTAATGGAATTAGCCAATCCTAGGAAGGCAGCAGAAAGGGAATTTTCTTCTTTTTAAAATCTTTATTGCAGAAACCTTGATTTACAAAATAGTCTAAGTCCATAGGCACAGGTTCCCCATTCTTCAAATACATGGTAATACACCCTGCTCACCATCCAGTCACCAAAAGTCCTCCACCACCATCTAGTGGACCCTCCACCACCATCTAGTGGACCCTCCACCACCATCTAGTGAACCTTCCACCACCGTCTACTGGACCCTCCACCACCATCTACTGGATCTCCCATCACTGTCTATTGGACCCTCCACCACCACCTATTGGACCCTTCACCACTTGCTCCCACCCCTAACCGCTCTGGTCACCTCAGCTCTATTGTTAACGTGCATGAATTGATTTTTGTTTCATCTGTTCGTTTGCTTCATTGATCTATATTCCCCACATAAATAAGGTCATCTTATTTGTCTTTCTCCTTCTGATTTATTTCACCTGGCATCATCCCCTCTAGTTCCATGTATGTTGCTGCAAGTGACAGGATTTCATCTTTTGAGGGCAGCACACTATTCCATTGTGTATAGACACCACATCTCTATCTATCCATCTGATGTGGGCACTTAGGCTGTTCCCAATTCTTGACTATTATAAATAATGCTGCAATGAACATAGCTGTACATTTATCTCTGTGAATTCATATTTGGCGTTTTTTGGGTAAATACCCAGAAATGTGATGATAGGATAGAATGGGACTTCCATTTCCAATTTTTTGCAGACTCCATACCAGTTTCCAAAATGATTGCAGCAATTTACACTCCTACCAAGAGTGTAAAAGTACTCCTTCTTCTCTGCATCTTTCCAAATTTGTTGTCTCCAGTCTTTTGGAAAATAGCCAATCTCACAGGTGTGAGGTGATATCTCATTACTGTTCTGATTCACAACTAGAAAGGTAACTAAGTTTTTTTTTTTTTAAGGAAAGCCGCAGGCAGGTATAAAGGTGAGCAGAGGCAGACAGGCCTGAAGAGGGAGGAAGAAGAAGCAATTTACTTATTTTATTTAGTTGTTCATCTTGGTTGCTCCCCCGACCCTGGGATGTGAACCTGGATCCTTGGGATGTATGTGGACTGTGCTCTCAGTTGGAGGTGGCAGACCAAGCAACTACTCCACCAGGGTGTGCCGGGAATAAACTTTTAATGGGCAGTTATTGAGTTGCTTTCTTTTACAAAAAAAAACATAATGATAAAAGAAAAAGGAAAAATCAGACTGAAAGCTACAACACCATAGGATAAAGGTTTGAATCTCATTATGGAGGCATTGTAATGGAAACTCAAAGGAGTCAAATCACCTGTTGTGGAATCCGAAACTAGGAAAGAAGACTCGAGTGGAATTTGAATCTAGTTCCTTTCCATAGTCTCCCCAGTGTTTCTTACAGCTTCATGAAACCATGGCTCAGACTCCAAGGCTCCCAGATCTAGGACCACAATGTCATTGGTGAGACCATCACACAACACAAATGCCAAATATTTTCCCTGAAACACATAAGGTCCACATGTTACCCCTTACTTTGGTATGCTCTGACGGCATTTGGGATCTGGCATGCAAAGTGTGAGTTTTTCTTTAATAACCACCTTCCTATAGACACATGACAGAGGTGGCTTTGCCAATCCGTGGTTAATATTCAAGTTTCCCACATTTCCTTCTGTCAGAGAGGGCTACAGCACTCTTCTCTGGCTTTCTGCCAAGCGTGCAGAGGCGGGAAAAAAAGGACTGGTGGGCAGGAAGGTGGCAGCTGGGGACCAAAAGGGATGATTTTTCCATTATGTCATCCAACTAGTAGGGCTGCTCTCTAAGAAAGTTATTGATTGTGGTTAATATGTTTGCAACTAAACTCCTTACCTAACTCTCATATTAGGACTAATTGTTTCTCAATTGGATTCCTTTAGAATTTCTAAATTAAATAATAATGTAACCTGTGAATAATGTTAATTGGGCTTTTTTTTTCCAAAATATAATTACTACTTTTATCTATTCTCTTCTTGATTCATAGACTAGAACAATCCAAACAAAAATAACAGTGTTGAAAGTAACCATCCTTCATTTATTCTTGACTTGAATGGGAATGTCTGAAGTATCACAAAAATTAAGCATGTTTTTGGCTACTAATAGGCCAGAGAACATCTGCATTGTGCTATGTATATTTTTATTCTTAGTGTTTTCTCGCAGAGTTTGCACCAAGAATGAATATTGAAATTTTAATCAAAGCTTTTTGGGCATCCTTGAAAATGATCGTATTTTTTCTTTGACATATTGAAGGGATTTATTAATAGACTTCCTATAACAAACCCTAAAGTATTTCTAGAGGGAACCATCCGATGTTTTGGGTGTATTTTTTTTTTTTCAATATCCAAAAAATTCAATTTGCCAAGGTTTTACTTAGGGTTATTTTTTCTGTGTTTATAAAAAGTAAGATTAGACTAGGGCTTTATTTTGGTGTATGTGTTATTCTTGTGCCTGTAAAATGCTAGGCTGGAGAACAGAATTGAGATCATTTTCTTCTTTTTCTGTGGTTTAGAGAAAAATTTCAAATATCAAAAGGATCATTTGGCCTGGAGGTTTTGCTATTGAGTTTGAAAACTTTCATCATTTTCTTCTTTACTCTTGGTCTACACCAGGGACCAAGAAACGAAAGCCTGTGGGCTTGCCATTTGTTTTATAAAGTTTTATTGAAACAAAGCCATGCCTACTTCTTTACTATTTGACCCTTTAAGAAAAAGTTTTCTGACCCTTAATCCAGGCACACTTTTTTAATAATGGTAGATAACTTTAACACTTCCATTTTCTTAGACTTTAAGTGAATAGTGAAGATTTAATAACAACAGCGACCATCTAGCTACGTTGTGCATGGAGCCAGCACAGGATTGAGGACTTGCATGTTTTATTCCACTGAGCCCACATTATCAGTGCATTATCACCCCCACTTTACCATGAGGGAGGCTGAGGCTGAGAGTAAATAACTCACCCAAGACCAGATGGAGAAGTTGAAAAGCTCTGATATCAATCCATGTGTCAGTGTGCCAAACATCATTAAGATCATATCTTGTTATCCTATAACTTGCCACTTCTCCTATCCCAGTATTTGTGTCCTTTCTTATTCCTAAATAGCACATTGTGGAAAAGTGCAGCTAGATATATGATGCATGTAAGTATGTACGTAGATGTGTATATGTACATATATATCAGATATTCATAATAAATGAACATATGCCTATTCATTATGTTACATATCCATGACATATATTTATGTTCATTATAATCATCTATTTATGATTAAAGTAGATATGTTTTCTTGGTTTTTTTTTTTGCTTCCTTCTGTTTTCTAGGCCTCATTCGAAGAGTTATCAACACAATGCTTCTCTATATAATCTAATGCTATATACTACATCAGGATATAAAATACTATACATTTTCATGTTATGTGCTTACTCCTGCTCTCCTTAGTTTTCTCTAGTGCGGTTGTTATTTGTTCATTTGTCCTTCCCTCTTAAGTGGAATACTTACAGTCCTTGGTTGCTTAATATTTTGTAAAGCATTGAAGGCTATGAATTTGAGACATGGATTCAATACTCTAAGTTGTTATCTATATGCCTTTTCATCAACTACACTAAATAGCCTAAAATGAATGGAATTATTTTTTGCTCTCTTTAATCTTTCATTTTGAGATAATTATTGATTTCCATGCAATTATCAAAAATAACAGCGATCCCATGTATCTTTCACCCACTTTCCCCCACAGGTCACATCTGGCAGTAGTCTAATGTCACCCCCAGGATGCCAACATCAACAGAGTGAAGACACCACACGTTTCACAAGAATCCTCGTGTTGTCCTTTTGTAATCACCTCAATTTCTCTCCTCCTTCACGTCTCACCTCTCCTGGCCCCTGGAAATCACTCATCTGTTCTCCTTTTCTATCATTTTGACATTTCAAGAGTATTACATAACTGTAATCATACAGTGTATAACTTTGGGGGGCTGACTTGTCACTTTGTATAATTCTCCAGTGACTCATCTGCATTGTTGTATGACAACCTGCTCCTTTGTATTGGGGACCGGTGTTACATGGCATGGGCGTGCCACAGTTTGGTTAGACACCTACCTACTGAAGGACATCTGGGTTGTTTCCAGCTTGGGGATATTATTAATGAAACTACTATAAACATTTGTACAGAAGTTTTGTGTATTAAGTTTTCATTTCTCAGGGACAAATACCTAAGATACAACTGTTGGGTCATAGAGTAACTGCATTTTTAGTTTTTTAAGAAACTGCAAAGCTAGTTTCCCAGAGTATCTTTCCCACCAAAATATGAGTCAGTCAGTTAATATGCATGAGCATTATTAGCATTTGGTATTATCTTTAGTTTTATTTTAGCCACTCTGAAAAGTTATGTCGTGGTATCTCCTTATAGGCTGTGTGTGCGTGTGTGTGCACGCGAATGTGTGACCTTGAGCCTCTTTTCATGGGCTACTTTGCATTCTGTGCCTTCTCTTCAATTAAATGTCTGGTTATATTGTTTGCCCATTTTCTAACTGGAGTTTTTGCTTTTTCCAGTTGAGTTTTGGGGTTCCTTTAGATATTGGAGATAACAGTCCTTTGCAGATATGTGTTTTGTAAATATTTGATATCAGTTTAGTTTTTCTTTTCATTCACTTGGTAGGGTCACTCACAGAGGAATAATCTTAAATTCTTATGAGGTCTAGTTACTCATGTTTCCTTCCACGGATCATACTTTAGGTGTCAAGAACTCTTCGCTTGACTTTAGATTCCAAAGATTTCCTCCTATGTTTTCTTCTAAAAGTTCATAGTTTTATGTTTTGTATTTAAGTCCATGATTTAATTTTTATATGGTGTGAGACTTCAGGCAAGGTTTACAGTTTTGATTATAAACATACAATTGCCCAGCATCCTTTGTTGAGAATTTATTTCCTCTACTGAACTGCTTTTGCACCTTTGTCAAAAATCAACTTGGCATACTTGTGTGGGTCGTTTCTGGGTTTTCTATTCTGTTCCATTGATCTAAGTGTCTATCCCTCCACCAATCTTGATTACTGTAAGTTTATAGTAAGACTAATTCTTTCCACTTTCTTCCTATTTTTCATAATTAGTTATTCTAGCTCCTTTACTTTTTTCATATAAATTAAAAAGCAATCTTGCTTATATCCACAGAATACTTTTGATAGTTTTCAGCATATAATTCCTATATATGTTACATTAGATTTACATCTCCTTTTTTGAACAACTGTAAATGGTATTATATTTTTAATTTCAGTCTTCTTATGTTCATGGCAAGTATGTAGAAATTCGATTGATTTTTTGTATGTTTCTCCTGTATCCTGCAACCTAACCAAACTTACTTATCAGCTTTAGCAGAGCATTTGGGGGAGCAGGGTAGGGAAAAGGGAAGGGAGGGAAAGAGTCCTTGGGATTTTCTGCATAGATAATCAGGTCACCTGCAAATAAGGATGGCTTTATTTCTTCCTTTCTTATCTGTATGTCTTTTATTTTATTTTCTTGCCTTACTGCAATGGTTAGAACCAGCTAGAACATTCAGTACTAAATTGATTATATCCTCAGGTTATTAAAGAAAATGTCATATTCCGCAGTCCTTGGGTTGTATAACCTTCGTTGTCAACGTCTATATTTTTTTCCATCTTGATCGAAGAAAGTTGATGGAAGAATTTCTTCCATATAAAAGAGAATAAGTGAAGAACATTTCCCCTACCATCTACTTCCCAGTTTTATTAACAGAATTTAGCATTTTAGATTCAAATAGAGTATCAAGTTATTTTTATACCATATCACCTTCATTCACAAATTTATTTGACACCTGCCATCTATTCTGTTTTGTTATTAAGACTTTATTTTTAGAGCAGTTTAAGGTTCACAGCAAAATTAAACGGTGCAGACTCCCTGCATGCTCCCTGCCTTCACACACAGTGCTGCCCGCTTCCCGGCATCTCCCACTAGAGTGGCACATTGGTTACAGCTGATAAACCCTCGGCAATCTATTTTAATATGGGAATCAAAGTGATTATTTAGACTCAATTATGTTTAATTACTGTACGTGTTCATCCCAGTTCCTCTAAGTCATGACTTCTCCATTCTCAAGTTCCTACTAGGATCGTCTCTCAATCTGATAAAGCACATCTTCAAATAACTCTCTCATTGGTGGTACATTTCCAGAGCCTTTTTATATCTAAAAACTTTCTGTTGCCTTCACACATAAATGACAGCTTGACGGAGAATCAAATTTATGTAGATTATAACATTTCCCCTCAAAACTCTGTAGCTGCAGCTGCATTGTCTTAGGTGCTGTGTGTCTCATGGCAAATATATATCCAGGGGCTGTCTTTGACAAAAGACAGGTCATGTTCATTGTCCTTGATCCTGTTCTCTGCCCACTTTGGGGATGATTAAACCGCCTTCTCAAGGCAAGACTGGAGGACAGGATAAAGTGTACCAGGCTGCCAGCAAACAGTCACTCCCTGCAGTTCTGTTTCCCTGAAACGACTCCCGTCTCATGTACTTGGTGGTCTGATTCCAGAATACTCTCACACCGGAGCCCCTTTGGTCTCTCTGCACACCTTCCCTAAACAAGCCACATGACTCAAGTCCCATTCAACCGCCACGTCCCTCCACATGCCAGTGCACATGTGAACTGCCTCTCACCTTGCTGACTTTCCTGAGTAAGAGCACGAAGAGTGGGGTGCTTAGAAGCCTCTGGTCATTTCAAAAAGGGATTCTTGGCCAGAAGAGGGCTGACTTTTTACATGGTACCAACTTGGGTCTCTTCCTCTAGCAACAGGACTGTAGATGAGAAACAAAGGAACTTCTACTGCTTCCAGCTGGTCTTTTTTTCTAGAATGATACCTAGGATGAGTGGACCCAATCCAGTCCCATCTGCCTTATGATTACGGGAGACTTCATGAGATTCTAACAAGTGTTATCTATTTCCAGTGTTGTTGGTGGTGGTCCTCTTCTAGTTTGTCTTGGGCCTTTGGTAGCAGAGTTGGAAATGCTGCATGCAGGACTGATAACCAAATACTATTTTCAACCTTATGCCAAGACTAAGTCTTGACGTGGAATTCTAGAGCTTTCAATGTTCATAGTCTTTGGGTCACTGAAGGACTTTTCTGGGATGGGGCCGCTATGCTAACTGAGGGGGAAGGCCTCCTTCCAGGACATGCTCTACAACAAACCCCTAGAGCAGGCTCCTTCAATGTCCAGCGCACAGAGGCTTCACCTGGGGAGCTTGGTAACATTTTTCACAGATTCTGATGGGCCCAGGGTCTGCTTTTATGACAAACCCCAGCTGATCCAGGCAGGCAGCTCAAGCATGGCCCAGGGGAACTGCAGGGCAGCTCTGACACTCTACAACCATCAGGTGTCAAACGCTCACCTGTCCCATCTGACAGTTCCTCAAAGCCACAAATGGAAAGAAGCAAATAGAACTTTGCAGCTACTGCAAATGCTGAAGCAGAGCTGTGTGAGGTGGCGACACAGGAGAAACTGCCCCCTTTTCAAAATTTCTCATCTCTCATTAAAGAGACTCTGACCAATGCCCTTTCACCAGAAAATAGCATCTATGGGGAGTCTACAGATGAGTCTGACACATCTGAAATGATGCCTTTACCACATTACTCTCAATGGCATTGTTTGCCATGATCCACACTGGAACTAAGGCCACCACAGAGGACAGATTTAACCAATTATGAATCATTCACACAATACTTGGTTTCTATGTTTAAAAAGGATAAGATCATTTTGTACAGATAGAGAAAAAGCTCTAAGATGGGAGAGAGAGTTGTTCACATACGTAAAAACCAAGTGGAGAATATGAGTTGATTACATATTAATATTAATACCACCATTACATATTTAATGCGACCTTTTGTGGCAAAACAACAGAAGTAGAAGAAAAGACTTCGGAGAAAATATTCAAGAAGATGTATGGAGTGGGTGGATGAAGAACTGAGTGACTGAGAGACTTGAAGATAGAATAAGTTCTTGTATCTTTTAAACTATGTAAAGATATTACCAAAAAATACCTTTTAAAAACACTCTAGGTGCATCCTGGTGGAGGAGTGGTTTGGTCAACTGCCTCCAGGCAAAACACAGGCCATATACCTGTCTTTTTACCTGTCTGCCTACTCACCTTCATTCCTGTCTGCACCTTTCCTTTAAAGAAAAACTCTAGCTCTTAATTTAAGAGAATTCTGAGATGGGGATGGGATGTGTATGCCAAAGGTTGGTATGATTTCATTGTATGTTGTTTTAGGTTACTGTGGTTTGATATTTCTCAGAGGTGCCCATCAGTTACAGTTTGCTGCAGAAAGGAGGTAGGGTGCATCTGTCTCATCTCCATTGTCCAATAAGGCTTTACAGAGCAGTAACCGGTATCACCCCAGCTTTCAAACCTGCTGCCCATTATACTCACCAGAGGAGGCTTAAAAGAAAAACAGCAACAGGAAAGGTGCAGGCTGGAATGAAGGCAAGTGGAAGCAGGGAGAAAGACAGAGGAGGGAGAAGCACTTGATTTATTTGATTTAGCTGTTCAGCTTGGTTGTTCTCTGGTCCCAGGACACAAGCTGAGATCCTCGGGATGTGTGTGGACGGTGCCAGCAGAAGGCGGCTGACCCAAACACTCCTCCATCAGGGCGCACTGGGAAGTTTTAATGAAGTCTGCTGCTCTGACCCACGCTGAGGACACGGGGACTTTTAAGAGCTCCCCAGGTAAATATGACACACAGGCACAAGTGACGACCTCCACATGTGGAAGGTCTGAGATGAAGACACAAATCCGTAGGTGTAAGCATGTCCTCCCAGTGGCTACTCAATGGGGTTTGTGGTCTGCAGTCCCAGAGGTACCGGCTGCCCCAAATGAGCCCTCTTCTGCAGCCATCACCACCCTCAAGCAAGGACTCAAGCATTTGCAAAAGCTGTGTTTGGAGAAGAAACGCCAACTTTGTTCAGGAAGTAGGGACACCATTTTGGAAAGGAAATCAAATCCAACTTCTTCCTGAGCCGGAATAACCCTCCCACCCCGACATCCTCCTCCCTTCTCCCCGCACACAACCCAAGGGGCCTCCCTGGGTGCCACGGTTCACACTCACCTCACATGACAGTGACAAACACACCACTTCCAAAGTCACTGACAGTCCAGGATGGAGAAGTTTTATAAATGAAAACATCTATGCTTGAGACAACACAAGCCCTTTGAATGAAAATTAAAGAATATCTTCCTATTGATACTCCTTCTCCCTCTCTCCTCCCTCCTTCGCCCACTAGACATGGACACAGAAGGTCTCACTGGGAGAGAAGCAGGATTAGGTGGTCACTGTGGGTGTGAAGGAGATTCTGTCACAACCACTCTCTAGGACACTTTGCCTTCCCAAGCGTCTGGCATTTTTAAGAAAAGTGTTGTCCCACATCCAGGGGCCCTGGCCTCCTCCCTCTGTTCACAGGGGAACATCCAGTAATGTCAGTCTCTCTGAGGACGATAATATCAACAGTCCAAAGAGAATAAACCCACTTCTCTGAGACAACTGCCCTTGACAAGGTCACACGTGCCCAAGCGGCTTGCTGGACACGCTGCAGCCAACACACCTGTGAGCCTCTTTCTGCCTCCCTGCGAGTCAACACAGAAGACTGTGAGCCCTCGCCAGACAGACAACTGGGGGCGCCGGGTCTTGGACCTCTCCACCTCTAAACTGTGAGAAGTCAACCTCTATTGTTTTTAAGCCACCCAGTCTATAATGGTCCAAGTGACAGAAGTGAAGTCTCTCCCTCACTCCCTTGTTCTCTCTCTCTCTGCATGTTAAAAAATAAATTTACCTTTAATGTGAATGAATAATAAAATTACTATTTAAATAGTCATTATTCCCTGAAGAAGGCACTCCTGATGCAATTACACAAGATTTCCCTGCATGCATACTGTGGCCCTTTCCTGCCAACAAAGCCAGGCCCACGGCGGACAGTGCTTGAATATATTTGAGGAAGCTCCAGGGAGTAAAATAAGGGGAAGTGGGAGCTTCTAATGTCTTAGAAACCGAAGAAACACTTTCCCCCCACTGTCTAAAAATCAACACTTCTCTTAAAAAATGCCAGACACTTTGGAAGGCAAGATGTCCCTAGAGAGTGGTTGTGGCAGAATCTCCTTCACACCCACTGTGACCACCTAATCCTGCTTCTCTACACATGACCTAATTTGGAGAATGAAAAGCATTTGCACCAAGATAACAGAAAGAATTAAGTAAGGCTAGGAAGGAAATCCTCTACTGCTCAAAGGGAAAGTTTCATATAAAGAAGATCAAATAGGAGGACAGAGTGGTGGATGGATAGACAGATGATGAATGGATGGATGCGGGGGATGAATCGGGAGATGAATCGGGGGATGGATGGGTGGGTGGGTAGATGATGGAGAGATGATGGAGGGATGGATGGAAGGATGGATGGATGGGTAGACAGATGGGCGGACAGATGAAAGGATATCAGTTAACACAAATGCCCAAGTCAAAAGTTCTACAAGGCTCTATAATGCCAAAGCTGAAGATCTAATGGAAAATAATTCATTTTCTATTTTAAAAGAGTATTTTCTTCAGCTGGGCATGCTCTTTTATCTGGTTTCCCTCCCAACTCTCCAAATCATGAAGCTAACTGTATCAATCAGAATGTTTTTGGCTTCAATTAACAGAGCAGCCAACTAAAGGCTGCTTAAACAAATGGGGTTTATCAAGAAATGTCATGAATCAGAAAGTTTTAAAGCCAGGGCTCTCTGGAATGACATGTGTAACTAAAGGATATCAGCACTCTAGGTCAGTGTCAGTGCAATTCTAGACATATGTGACAAGGCAGTCACCAGAGTTCCAACCATTATTTTCACATTTAATAACCCCCAAAGCAAGAAGAGAATACTAGAATTTTAAAAAAGGAGTTTTCTCTCTTATATTGGGCAAAACGGAGTCTCCTGCCCACCTCTACACCAATCAATGAAAAGGGAAATGGAGTTACCATGGATAAGTCATATTCTGTCCCCTGGTTACACTGCCACTAAACGAAACTAGGCATGAAAGAGGAAGAGTTACAGAATAGACAGCTAACATCATTTGCTACAGCATCTGCTCCCACTTCCAAAATCCCCAGATTTAGAAATCAAGGGCCCCTCCAAACAGAATCATAGCTTGATAGTTCCCATAATGTGCCTTCCAGAGTGATTTCAATAACCTCATTGCCTTTATGGACAAGTTTCCCACCTCCATCTCCTTAACTTCTTAGGGCATTTAGGAATGTTAGTGAGAGTCCCCATGAATACCAGCTCAAGCAAAGAAAGAAGTCTGTTGTCAGGAAACAAAGGACCTCATAAAAACCAGAGGCAGTAAGTTTGCTTCCATTTAGGATCATCAGGGACTAAGGCAGCCACTTCTCCATCTCCTCTGTCCCACACAACTCTGGGCTGCCCTACACTCTGGGTTCTCTGCAATTGAGCTTTCTCTGCGTCCTGGTGGTCATCACATGTGCCTGAGACAGAACACCTTTCCAGGCCAGTGTTGATGGAGATTTGTTGGCATCTCTTAATGCTAAACCCAAGTCCCAGAAGAAGGACTCAGGGAGAGGCCTGCTGGTCCCTCAGCAATGAGCAAAACTGCCAGGTCACATAGTTCAAATGTAGTTGCTGGGGCCTACTGCCAAAAAGCAGAGAATGCATAGGCTTCCAAGTCACCCTAAAGTGTCTATAGATGCTTTCCTTGCAGAAATAGTATCCTTCTCTGCAGACATGTCCAAGACCCAGCAGGTCCAAGTGACGGGAAGGAAGAAACAGTAGTGATCCCAGAAAGACCACCTGACCTTCCCATCTCTTTGGAGGCGGCACAGCTGGCAGAGTGATGTTGGTCATACCACATCTCTGGCCTCCTCCCTGCTCTGCCTCAGGTTGGCTGCTACCCAGGTCCCCCTCACAGTCACACACCCACCTAACTACACTCATCCGCACATTCAACATTCCACTCTGGCTCCTCTTTGCCAAAATGCTTTCCCACACAAGGGTCCCTGTCTTCCAGCTCACTCTCCAAGCACATGTCTACCTCAGAAGTGAGCTCTATTTTAAACTCTGGTAGCTGTCTGCCATCTGTCTCGTCTGGAGGCCTCATGGTCTACTGAGAGAACAGAACCAAATTTGGAAACACGGAAACGCAAATCTGGTCCCGGTCCCACCAGGATCTCCAAAACCTGGGGACAACCCTGGCCTCCTTCCCATAGTTGACAGAGAAAAGTCCCCTTGGGTTAGTTCCTGGGGCCATTGGGAGCATCCATGAAGAGGCTAGAAAGAGCGAAGACAGCAGACAGTGAGGTCTCTGAAGACATCTTGACCCACTTGACAGGGCATGGTTCAGGAGTTAATGGCTTCCTATTTCTCTGACCCGAAGCTGCCAGCTCCTTGGAGGACGAGCCAATGGAAGCGCAGGAATCCTCCGAAGTCCATCAGGCACTGACATTTGGAAACAGTTACCATGGAGACCAGCTCTGCCACTTGCTTTCTGAGTGACCTGCGCATGTCCCCAACCTCTGTGCACTTCAGGTTCCACCAGATGTGACTAGACATCTGTGGCTCGTCACAAGGTATGAACGTAACATTGTCAGGGGGCGTGCATGACATCGACACAGTAGTAGGGCCTACTACAGGCTGTCGTGGTGAGGATTCAATGGGTGCGGTGTGAACCAACAGCGATAATAGGAGTGGCCATTTTCCATGTGTCAGGTACTGTGCAGAGCAGCACACGCATTAATTCACAACACCCCTGTGAGGCTCGTAATAAAGACTGAATGTTTTCATTTGGAAACATAACAACAGCAATAAATTAGAAGGAAGAAATCTAGAAAGACAGACATGGAAAACCAGATTGGATTTCTTTCCTACAATCTACAGCTCAGTCATCAAAACGCCCTTCAAAACAGCAGCTTTGTAAATTCAGGCGAGAAAAAGATTGTTCTGCTGGAGCACTTGTCCAGTCACACAGTGTGGCTGCAGGGGCCTTAGAAACACTGAGCCCATCGCTGTCTACCGGCCCCGCATGCCCGCCACCTTTCCCGAAGCTGTCAACTGCCCCCAGATGAAAGCTTCCCACATCCAGAAGACATCGGCTGGCTGGGAGACAGCTGGATTCCCATGCAAGGAGGTAGTTTCTCAGGGCTCTGCTAGTCACATGAATCTCTACGAATCCCATTTCGCCCACAGCAGATGGTAGACAGAAGCGCTGCGGATGCAAAGTGTTAGGGAAGATTTGGGGTGGGGTGTGCAGGGACTCGCACTTCATGGGACACTGGCCCCACCACCTCCTCACTGCCTCTCCCTGACGCCTGAGGAGCCCACAACACCTTCTCCTTCTGTTCTGCAGAAGTCAGCCTCTCCTCTCTGAAGCCCAAGCACCAGAAGCAAGGACATTCGCCTTCTCCCTCAGGTTTTATCAAGGTATTTTTCCAGACAAAAATAGGTCCCTTCCAAAAAGAAATGCAGTCATGCGTTTTTCATCCAAGAAAACACCTACTGAGCATCTACTATGCAGCAGACTCTGGCTTCTGACACAAGGTGAACACACTGTTCAGAGGATGCCCAGCCTCTGTGTCACAGGTGTGATTCCCTAGAAGGTTCTGTTGTGTTAACATGTGCTGAGGATGCTGGAACCCAGACACGGGTGAGATTTCTATGCATTAACTTCCTTCGCTCCCCAAGGCCCCGATGAGGCATTTCATCGTATCTGACGGATGAGAAAACTGAGACTCAAGGCCTGCCTCACAGCACACAGCTAGGCAGCAGCAGAACACAAGCTTGGACTCAGGTCTGTCTGTCTGACAAGCTCGCACTTTCAGACGCTCTGCTCTGTGGGCCACAGACAATCGCTCGCTCCTGATCACTGGGCAACTCTCCTGTGCCTCTAGGAGCCCCAAGCATGCAGCACTGCCGTTCAAGCCTCCAACCACCTTCTATTACGATTGACCACAGTGTTGTTCACCACTTAGGCCCCCCTGTGCAGAGCAAACGTCTCCTGAACACAACCCTCAGGGGTCTCTTCTTTGGGCCTTCCCTTCAGCTGTCACACCCTCTTCCTCGTCTGTTCCTCCCCATCCTCCTCCATTCCCAAACCCCAGCTCCATCTGACAAACCCTCCTTAAATGCTCCATACAAACGTCACATTCTTCATGCTGCTTGAGGGAGAAAAAGCAACTCTCTATCACTCATATCCAAGTTAAAGTGCCACATTAAAGTCCCAGATGAAGTTATTATTCCAGGTTCATAGAGACCTTCTCCGGAAGCCCTCCCCAGAGAAGATGCCCATTCCCACCTATGTGGGCCCCTGCTCGGCTCTGCGTGACTCATGCCCTCAGCAGCGGCTCTTACAAGAGGGCCTGTATCAGCCCGAGGGATTACTTTCATATCCCACAGCCAAGTTCTGCTCAACTGAGCGCCCGCACACACCACAGCGCCTGGCACGGCTCTCGCTCCTGAGTGTTTGCTGAAAGAACTGTCAGGCCTTTCATTTCTACATGTCAACAATATTTGCAAAGTCAGTGTCCCCAGCCTCTCACCAGAGTCCACGGGAGCCCCTGAAGAAACTCACCACCATCCATGATGGCAATTACCAGCGACATGCAGCTGTGTCCTAGCGCTCAACCCCGAGCCCAGATCCCTGCCCCGAGCCCCAGGCCTGAAGACACACCTGCAAACTTGTCTGCGCCATGTGGACAGGCCCCAGAGACCTACAGGGGACTGCTGCTCTCCCCAAACTGACACCTTTCCCATGATCCCATCGCAGAAACCGCACTAGGACCTCATCTCTGCAGGAACCTGGGAGGCGGACCTGATTCCTGCCTTCCCCACACTCCTCCCACACTCATCAGTCACCAAGAAAACACTCCCTCAATCTCGCTCCAATCCTCCAGGGACCACTCTCCTTCCTCCCTGTCAGGTGGGCAGCCTCAAGTCCGGCCACAATGACAACCCCTGCCTCCTCACCCAAGCCCCTCCTTCCAGCCTTGCCACCTGGAAATTCATGGCCAGCTGCAGGCAGAGTGGTTTCTAAAAGGTAAATCACATCACATGATGCTTGACATTTTTCAAAAGACCGCTGTGCCCTCAAAATAAAACCTACACCTTTTCATTGGCTATATGAGCCACTTACTATCAGGTTCCTTTCTCCCTTTGCCTTAGCCAATCCCTACCTTGTAAATATACAAACATAGATGCTCTGGGCCAACATGCCAACCGATTTGGCTCTCCTGTCTCCTCCTGTGCCTTTGATATGCAGTTCCCTCTGCCCGGAATCTTTCTGGAGTGCTTTACCTGCTTAACGCTATCATCCATCCTCAGGCTGGACTTCAATAACATTCAGTGCTGGGAACACCCCCTCCCATGCCTTCAATTAGGTGCTACCCCACTCTGCACGGCTGACGCCCTGGTCTCACAGCGATCACAGCACGTGTGGCCCACACAGGCACCACTGGTTTATTTGTCTGTATTGTCGATTACTTGATGCTTTTGTCATGGCAGAGACTGTGCCAACATGTTCCCTGTTGGAAGTCCTAGCACCACCACCTCGCACAGAAGGGATCCAATAAACATTCAATGGATTAATAAATCAACTAATGTATATGTCAAGGCTTTTCAGAAAACTCTTGAGTGGAATAATCTTGCAGGGCAATTTTTTTGAAGGCTAGAAGTTGATGGGAAGGCTGAGATCCTTCATTTAAAATGTGAAGACACCTGCATGTTCAGAAAAAGATGTTTCCAGGACAAAAGATAGGGCCCCAATGAAAGAAGAAAGTGCCCAAAAGAGATAATCTCAGAATTTTCCTATCTTTTAGCTGTTTCCATTCTGTTCCCCTTTTTCTAGTCTCTCAGTCTCATTCTGGGGGCTATGTTCCATTCTTCAGTTGTTGAGCTCTCGGGATATTGAAGTAAATTAGAAATTAGTTCGATAACTATACCCAAAATGCATCAACTAAGGTCAGAAGTTTACCGAGAAGGTATTCCCCAAAGGATTGCAAAAGGGGCCTCCCCACTTGATCCAAAGAAATAACCAACCACCTCAAAAGTCTGCTGAGTAGTTTTTCCCTGATCCAGAGAGAAGCTACCTGGGGTATCCTCATTCCATTAACAGATGATGTGCATGTGAGTGGGCCTAAGGAGCTTTTGGATTTTAAAATCAGGTTTTGTGGCTGTCAGACTGAATGAAATTCTATGCCTCTGCTTAAAAAATAAAAAAAATTAAAAAAAAAAGAAAAGAAATGAAATTGTGTCCTTTGCAACCATCTGGATGGAACTGGAGGGAACCATATTAAGTGAAATAAGAAAGAAAAAGAGAAATACAGGATGGTTTCACTCATACATGCAATTTAATGAAACACAATAAATAGACAGATAAACCCCAGCAAAAACTCAAAGGACACAAGATGAGGCTATGGAGGGTGGGGAGGAGGAGAGAGGGAACAAGATGGCAGTGGGCGACACTGAACTCTGGTGGAGGGGGTGGTGGGTAACACCCATAGACTGAGAAGTGAGTTCAATCGCTTAAAATGAGTATGGCTTTATAAACAAAAATAATAATAATAAAATAATTATACTAAAAAAATAAGATTGCAAAAAAAAATCTAGTGTCTGGGTCTCAAAAATGAATTAAACATTCACAGAAAGGAAAATGGGCTAACAGGAACAGAAATGTAGAAGTTCAGCTGATGGTGGTCACCAGGTCGAAGATTCTGATTCTCCTCTCCCTCCGAGCGCACAGCACTGCGGTGCCAGCCCTGTGAAGCTGGATGACCATGAGATGTGCTTTGGACAATGATGTGTCTGGCCATGACGGGTACTTCTGGGGAGAGACTTGTGTCACTACAAGACTTGCCACTGTTCCCTTTCCTCCGTCAATGATTAAAAAACATGCTTCCAGTGGTCATGATTCTGTCGTCAGGGTCCCTTCTGTGAACACAATGAGCAGCCCCCTCTCCTCTACGCTGACTCCATTAGCTCATGCTGATCATGATCAGGACTAGAAATAATGCCAGGCACTACAGGGACGTCGATATCCTCTCTGTGTTAGGAGCAACTCTCTCATTACTAGAGCTGTCCAAACAGACTACTTTGAGAACAGTACGTTCGTGACTGAAGATCGGAGGGTCACCAGACATGTGCTGCTCAGGGGATGCATGCATTGCATGGTGCAGTGAGCACTGCCTTAACCTTCTTTGAATAACAGTGCCAATATACTTCTCAAGAACTACCCCTGTTTCCATTCTCAGTACACATTAGCCAGGTAGTGTTAATTCCACCCTGGACACCAAGAGTGGACAACAAGACTGACTGAAGCAGAGATGGAGAGGAGATGGAGGCACTCTTCCATGCATGGCTTGAGCCTAGAGAAAACATGAGTAGAGCTTCCACTGCTGTCTTGCCACAGTGAGGGGAGGCTCTTCTAAGAATGCAGCTAGTACAGAAGTAGACATGAAGTGAAAGAAAACATTCCCAATTAATCTAATAAGCCCCTGGATCAAACTATTCCTGAAGACAGATGCCCTTGGACTTCTCAGTTTTATGAAAGAATGAATTCCCTTCTGAATTAAGCTAGTTCATGTTTTCTGTCACTAAATAAGACTTCCACCTAATAAGAGGGGTAGTTGGATAAATGAATTTTAAGTTTCCATCTCTCCCTGAGATTTTAAGATTCAAATGTCAGCATTTGGTGTAGGTGATTAGGAAGGAGAAAATAGGTTGTTCTGAAGGGAAGGTAGAGACCATAAGATTAGTCAATTTCATAAAATCTATACTGTGTCTGCCAACACTGACTCCTCAAATAAAAGGCTCCCCTTGGGTGTTAGACAGTGGATGTACCTCATAAAGACATTAGCAATCACCCACCCAGGCAGCCATAATTATTGTTCAAATCATGTCTCCTTGTCCCTCCATAAGGTGCAGCACTAGATATGGTGGCAGGAACCAGGGGGGCTAAAACCCTGGAAGAAGGGTGCTTTGCTGTAGTGCTTTTTAAGAATGTATTGTCAAAGCAGAAGTTCCATTTAAGGGAAAATGCACGTGAAGCTCCTGCAGAGACTGCCGAGATTAGTACGACAGGCCATGCACGTCCTTCGATACTGACCCGTTCTTAAGGTTTCATCACACTTTCACGTGCTCCCCCTACAAGAAGATTTAATAAAGCACAGTAAATTCCCATTAAATGTCATCAAAGGGTTCTTGGAAACTGCAACTTTAAGCAAAACAATATAGAATGAAGTCAATGTGACCATAGGCTAATGGACAGAAACAAGCCAGGTTCCAATAGCATATTTCTGGTCACGAAAGCATCACCAAACTTCTAAATAAAGACTTCCAACACTTCTAACATTAAACAATGGTTCATAGTCTGTCAGTCATTTTCCAACTGGCTTACTCCCTTTCAGGGTGGTGGTTGGCCAGAGTCTGTCACCAAAACTCAAGGCCCAAGGGGGATCCAACCCTGGAGAGGATGCCCTACCATTGCTCCACGCGGGACGATTAGACACTCTCATTGAATCAAACATGCACCCAGAGAAGGTCAGTGTACCCAGAGAAAGGCCTTAAATGGATTGGGAGATGGTGCAAACTCCACACAGACAATGACCCAGCCATGTTTTTTCCTCTAATCAACATTATAATGAAGCGACATTGAACAAAATGATGTTACTCAAGGACCTGCCATGATCCTGCTAAGTAAAATGTATATATAGACAGAGGATAGATAGCTAAAGATATATAGTCATATTATGTATATAGATAGATATAGATATATCTCTATCCTTAAAATAAAATTCAAAAGGAGTATATACGAGAAGTTCCAACGTGTTAGCTTTTCGGATATCTTTTGTCTGAGCCACACCATGGTTTTTTAATGAATTTTACATAAAATCCACATTCCCAGCTTCTCTTGAAAAAGCAGATGAGTTGGTTGCTATGTTCAGATTCCAATGGATCAGAAGTTACTTCTAGGTGTCCCTTTTAACAAGACAGCTGGATGCCAGTCCACAAGCACGCAGCCCCACCACTGCTTTACGTCCAGCCCACTTCACTCACTTGGACCTCCTGCCTGGTTTCTGTAGGATGGGCACTTACAGCCCTTTTATAGATACATGTGTCCACAGATAAATATGAATGTGCCATTGTAATCATCCAACGACTTTTTTGAGCATGAATTTCAGTGTCTGGATGACCTACAACATAGAGCAAACATCTCAGTCATTAACCTCAAATGTTCATGCCTCTAAGTCTGCTACAATTCTCCCCCTGCCTGCCTTGACCTTTCCCTAAGTCTGCTGATTGGAACCCAACTGAGCCTGCAAGATTCAGCTCAAAACCTTCTTCTTGAGAACCTGGTCTTGATGCCAGCTCAAGAACTATGGCTTGAAATTAATGACAGGTTTCCTAGCCTTCTCATAATACATAGGTGTATCACATCTTAGTCCTTGTTTTTTCCCACTTTGTATTAGGAACTAGGCAGTCTCTTAATGAAAATAAAGGCTCTCCATGAACAAAAACTACACCCCCAGTACCTCAATAATAGCTCACTTCACCACTCACCAGGTACCAGCATTTTATCTGCCTTTTGCCATGAACTCTGTCACAACTGAGTGGGTCCTTCTAATATCCCATTTGATAGATGAGGAAACTGAGACCTAGAGACACTCAAAGTTCAAGAATGGTTTTCTTAACCACTATGCTACCCAGGCACACTGCCTCTGCCATTTTAGACTCAGAAGGCAACGGATTCTGTAGGAAGGAACAGAACACCTCCACCAATTTCTGCAGGACTCCTGGAGACCTGCCATTCTCCTCTTCCAGCCTCCAACTCTGAGCAGCCTGCAATGGGCTGTCTCACACACTCCCTCCTCAAGAGCCTGCAGAGACAGCCATTCTCTGCTCCCACTTGCCTCCCAGCAGAGCTGGTAACCTCCCTTTATCACATGAGCCTTTCCAGTAGCTCTACTTTCCTCTGAAATTACATTAAATTGTTCCATTAGTGTCAATAAAAGGAAGATACAAGATACTTTTATGAATTTCTTCTTTTAAAGAAAGTTATCTTCAGAACTGTGCTCATGCTGACGGCTTCCAGAACGTTGGAGGTTATTTGGGGACAGAATTTATTTGCAGAAAACCACAAAATCGGTCTGAATGCTAGAGTTGATTCCAGTTGGCTCACCTGAATTGATACAGATGTGGTCATGCAAAATCATGGAGGCTGACATGAACAGACATTTCTCCCAAAGATGATATATATACCAAGGGCCAATAAGCATGTGAGATGTTGCTCGACCTCTTTCATCAGCAGGGAAATGCAAATCACAATCTCAATGAGATGCCACCTCACTCATTAAGATGACTTTCAAAAAATTAAACAGAAAAGAACCAATGTTGGTAAGAACGTGGAGAAAGTATAAACATGATAGACTAGACTAGATGATGGGAATGCAAATGGGTGCAGTTGCAATGGAAAACAAGACAGACATTCCTCAAACAATTAAAAATTACATTACTCTATGATCCAGCGATTCCGTTTCTGCGTATTACCCCTAAAGAAATGAAAGTGGGATCTGAAGCGACACTGGCACACCATGTGCTTAGCAGCATTGTTCAAAGTAGCCAAAAGGTGCCAGAAGCAAGCCAAGTGTTCGGGGGTGGATGAATGCAGTATATCCACACTGTAGAAGAGTATGCCGTCTTAAAAAGGAAGTAAATTCTGACCCGTGCAACAACGTGAATGAAACTTGAAGACGTTATGTTACATGAAGTGAGCCAGCCACAAAAATACAGACACATGAGGTAACTAGAGTAATCAAGATTGCAGAGGCAGCAAGTGGCACGTGATTGCAGGGGGTGGGGGTGAGGCCAAAAGCAGAGCTGTTTTAGGATACAGAGTTTCAGGAGCATGAAGAAGGGCTGTGAGCGCATTGCCCAACAACGTGAATACACTTAAGGACACTGAACTGTATACTTAGAAATGGTTCAGATGATACACAGTATGTCACTTGTATTTTAACCTCAATTTTTAAAAGCCATGAGATTCAATAAGTATCCTGTCTTTATGACAAAATAGTACAATCTGAAAAGGACTTTGGGGAGGTCCTCGTCAATGCCTTGTTGGGTAGAGGAGTTTAGAGCAGAGTTAAGGGAAAGTTAGAAACAAGGATTAGGAGCAAACTGCAATTCCTGATGAGCCTCTGTCTCCAAAACCAAAGATTACAATGGTCAGAAATCTTGTGGGCGTCCTTGCAGCACCCCCCACACTACACATGGTGGGGAGGGTGCTGCGTGGAACAGCCAAGAAACATGGCAGGAGCGGCTGCTCCAGCGGCTTCAAGCTGCTGGCCAGAGAGGGAGGGCTGGTCCATGGGAGGCGAATGATGAGGCTGCCTGCCTGCCCCGTCTGAGCTCCCTCCATCCCCTGCCACTCTGGAGTACCTAAGCTGCCAGAGTAAACGTTCAGGGAGCTAAGCGTTTCCTTTACCTTCAGTCAAAGACTGAAGATGGTGAAAGAGAAATGTCCAGACCTGGGAAAACTGGCCATCGCAGTGGTCTGTATTGGTGGGCACACATGGACCATCTCTGCAAGGCTTGGGAAACAGGAAAACTCCTTCGTGAATTCATTCACTCAGAAATCTATTATCTGTGATTACAAATCAGACATGACCCCTGTCTTATGGAGAAAACAAAAATTGGTAATTCTGTGCAGTAAATTTTAATCATTATAAAGCCACAATGTATCAAAAGTACTATGAAGGAAACAAATGTATCACAGTGATATGGCAGGAAATATGGCAAAGATATGTGCTAGGAAACATCCCAAAAGTAACAGAGCTACATTGCTTTCTTTTACAAGTTCCTGAATCCTCAACAATTTACATCCCCCTATCACGCATGACAGAAGCTCAGAAATATATTTAATATAATCCAGCTGCCTGACTTTTTAAACAAACACATGAAGGATTTGAAAATAGGCAAACTAATGATTCAGTGTAGAAGGTTTTATAAAGAAAATTGGGTCTGAATTCCTAAAGAGACACACAGAAACACTTTTGAGTCCTAACAGATATATTAGCATAAATAAGAAGTCAAAGATCAGAAGTCAGAATAAGAAGCATCACACTATGTTTTCATCATAAAAGTGCTCTTTTATCATAAGTGTTTAATCTTTAATCATAAAAGTGTAAGGCTATGAATTTATCTCTAAGCACAGAACTGACTGATCTTGCAAGATTTTCAAGATTAAACTCTATTTTATATCTCATTTATAGTCACTTTACAATTGCACTTTTGAGTCCTATTTGACTACTAGTCATTTAGAATGTAATTTCTCATTGCTTAATGGTTAGGTGTTATTGGATATTTGCTTCACTTCATCCCTCACAAACTAGATAACATAATAAAATAATGAGTCTTTTTTAAAATTTATTTACTCAGTTATGAAAACTTGGCCATGCGGAACTGACTGAAAATGAGGGGGGAAAGTAACAAAGTAAGCCTCTTCTAGTGGACCTGGCCTAATTCATTAAGGACAGATCTTTAATTCTTGGGTTTTCCCATAGAAACCTTCTCAGCTTCTCCATCACCACCTTCCTAGTTTCTCATATCCTAGTGGGCTTCTTCCCATTCCTCCAAGTGCGAGAACTCTCCCATTGCCAAGCAAAATCATCCCTCATTTAGAGAGTCACAGGTCATGTATTTATTTATTTTAATTATTGATATCCATTAAATCTTTTGTTTACAATGGTACATTCTTTTTTTTTAAGGAAAGGTACAGGGAGGGATGAAGGTGAGTAGGCAAGCAGGCAGGGAGAGAGGAGGAAGAAGCATCTTTATTTTGTTTTTATTTAGTTGTTCACAATGGTTGCTTCCCTCTGGACCCAGGACTCAAACTCAGGGATATACAGCCTGCTCCTTCGGAGGTGACTGATCTAACTGCTGCTCTACCAGGGCATGCCACAACATTCATTTTTGAATATTGATATGGTATCTCAATCTATATTTCACACCACATCTTCCACCAAAGTATCTCCACCTTTTCTCTTTCCACCCGTCTCCCCTCCCAACCCCCTGGCAGTCATCATCTTATGTCCTGAGAGTTTTTGCTGGCGGGGGGAGAGGGTTATCTATTTATTTGTTCCATTTCATTATACTCTACATATGAGTAAAACCATCCTGTATTTCTTTTTTAATTTTTTCACTTAACATGATCCCTTTCAATTCCATTCAGATTGTTTCAAATGGCACAATTTCATTTTTTCAGTAGCTGCCTAGAATTTCATTATCTAGACCACAGCTTCATTTCTTCATTTAAAACAGCTCCCACCTGGCTCTAGAAAACACTTGCTGCCCTTGTGGACAAGCTTCATTTTCTTCTCCTCATTCTATCTTGAAGTGCTTTCCTCAGCCTACTCAAAACATTCTGGGAGAGCAACTTAAGACAATCAAGAAAAACAAAGAAGTCAAGCGTAAAACATTTCAAGTTGCCTATCACATGCCTTCCATGTGGGGGCCCAGTGGACGCTTCCAAAGCAGAGACAAAATTCTCTCTAGTTTGCAGGAGACTTCATGAGATCACTTATCCTCTGATAGCCATCAACCTCTTGCCAGAAAGTGTACGAAAATCTGATCCTCTCTCTGGGCTTCTGATGAAACATGTTCTCAACCAAGTATAAATGAAGGTCAGTGCTCTGTTCTAAATGTGGTCCATCTGGAGAAATGCAGATAAGTCACACGTGGCCTTTTGCCAGCGACCGCCACCTGGCGCAGGGTTCACCAGCTCCAATCTCTGTCACTCAGATCTGTCCAGGCCAATCCCATTCATAACCTGGGTTGCAGTCCCTCCTCATCTCTGAAGGAGCATCCTTTCCTAGGCTGACCCTGCCAGGCCATATGGACAGGGAGTTTGAACAAAACCACAGCAAGTTTTCTCTGAGTTCCTACGTGCCAATTTTGAAAACACATCAGGGAAGCCCATCCACGGACCCCCATGCAGTCATGAGATAGAATAAAGACACACTTTATGTACTGACCGGGACTAAGCTCCCAGGCACATCAGGTCTTTAAAAATTAAGGTAAGCTAACATTTGAATCTGTGCATTTGAGGGAGAAAAAAACAAACGTGTATGATTTGTATGTACAGTTTGTCCAGCTTCCAGGAGAGTATACAACACATCAGGAAAGCTGGCTACCTGCAGGGAAATATAGTCTACACTGGTCAAGGGTAGAAGAGAGACTTTTCAGGTAAACCTTCTTGTACCTTTTCATGTTGAACCAGTGAGTGTATAGAACCATTTGACATGTAATTCAGTTAAAATGTTCTCAAAGAGATCAGAGATTCGGCCATATGACGAGGAACAATGTGTTTGATAAATGATGCCACAGACCTGCATTCCTTAACTTGGAAAGATGAGCATGATTTGTGCATGGTGGGGAATAGAAAGCAAGAGTTCAGAATGATATGCTTGCATTTCGATTCAAAATATATAGAAATTAAATCGAAATCTGCAAGAAGATGCACCCAAAAAAGGTACTGCTTGGGTGTGCCCTGGTAGAGCCGTGGTTTGGCCAGTTGAGCATTTCATATCCATTCCAAGGACCGGGGCTTGCATCCCAGGATCTGGGGGCTCAACGATGAACAACAAGATAAAACAAATCAAGAGCTTCTTCCTCCGCTCTTCCTGCCTGCCTCTGCTCACCTTCATGCCTGCCTGCACCTTGCCTTTAAAAAATAAAATAATAATAACAATAGTTAATAGTTGGTTTTTTCCTGAGTAGTTAACGTATGGATGGTTGTAATTTTCTTCTCTTGGTACAGGAGAACTGTAAAAATACGTTTTAATTTCAAAGACAAAAGAGAAGACTCCAGCTTTATATTTTCATTCTGCGCACGCAGCTCCTTCCTCAACCAGGCAGGGGTTCCCAGGACACAGGACTTCACAGGGAATTCCTTATTTGGAGGGACAGCACAGTGTCCAGAAGCAGAGAAAAGGAGACAGGATTTTCAAAGGCAGAGCCATAAACCTCGGCATAAAATAAGCAGCCAGGCTCTCATTTCAGCCATGTAAACAGTAATGTGTATTCATTAAAACTGCATTAGTTTAAGGAGTCCCTGGAGATGGGGGTGAGCGGGAGGGGAGCAGGGAGCGGCTGCCAGCCGCACCTGCTGGTTTCTAGCACAATGCAAACAGGCAGAGAAGGACTGCCCAGAGTGGCTCAGGGCTCTCTGCAGTCTTGTTAAATGTAAACAGAGATTCAGAAAAGGAAAAACCTCAAACATTGGGCTTGCCTGGCCCCAATCTGTCTTGCTAACTGGG
The DNA here is from genome assembly GCA_004363575.1 of Solenodon paradoxus. Lineage (NCBI taxonomy): Eukaryota > Metazoa > Chordata > Mammalia > Eulipotyphla > Solenodontidae > Solenodon > Solenodon paradoxus. The sequence goes on from RJWH01003103.1 coordinate 73,137, forward strand.
TCTTGTGGAAAATGTCTCCGAGTTGAAGCCTGGTGGACGTCACCAGCGTGCCCACCACTGGGCCGGATTGCACCCCAAAAGGGACATCCTGCCAGGCTCTCCCCACCCCTAGAGACCAGGTATCACCTGATCAAGGGAAAGCAACCAGGTAGAAAGCCATGCCCAAGATGTAGGGGAGGCTGCACGTGTCTAATTCAGTTCAGTCCCACGCAGGCCCTGTGAGGTGGTACTCTTGCCATCCCCAGGTACGGTAAAGCAAATGAGGCAGAGACATTACGTGATCTGCCCAGGACACCCAGCTGCGTGGCTGCATCCAGACAGAAACAAGCCTCACTCAGAGACCACAACCTTGGTCACAGCACCGTCTGCTTCTCCCAAATCTTGACGAGCCTCCAGTTAAAGCGAGCTTTTAAGACTATGATCTATGAGCCTGTGCCCAGGATCTTCTGGGCAGTTATGAGAGTAGAAGCCACAATGATCAAATCCACAAATGCTGGTGGTGGGCTGGATCTCACCCACTATTAGGCTTTCCAACTTTTTTCAGTTAAAACAACAAGTGGAAAGGGCGGGCAGAGAAGGTGGTTTCTGGCACAGGAGTGGTGTGTGTGTGCCTGCATGTGTGTCTGTGTGTCTGTGTATGTCTGTTTGTGCCTGTGTGTGTGCCTGTGTGTGTCTATGTGTGTGTAACGGTGTGCGTGTCTGTGTGTATGTCTGTATGTGTCTGTGTATATCTGTTTGTGCCTGTGCGTGTGTCTGTTTGTGCCTGTGTGTGTCTGTGTATGGCTGTTTGTGCGTGTGTGTGTGCCTGTGTGAGTGTCTGTGTGTGTATGTCTGTGTGTCTGTGTGTAGGCCAAGGTCAGGGATGGAGGTAACACACTGTAGGGGAAACCAGCACCCCTGTTGGGCAATTTGGAGTTAATTTGTTGAGTGTGTGTGTTTGCTCAAATTAACATTTAGCAAACTGAAACTGGGTAGGACACCCGGATAAATTTGCTAAACCTAGTTATCTGGTTTAACCATCAAGCTGGGACATAGGAAAACTTACCCACTGAATGGTTAAGTAACTGAGGCCTAAAACACTGGGCTGTGTTTCCATGTGCTAGGGAGCATCCTCTCTGCAACAGGAATGGGGAAAGATCTATCCCCCGCCCCCAAGCACAAAGGTGGCATAGCTTATGCCAGGGAAAACCAGAGAGCAGCTGTAAAAGCGAGAAGTCCCCAGAAGCGAGAAACAACATTTCCACTCATTTCCAAGTGTACAGGGTCAAAGTCACCTGATTAGGAATTGTGAAGTTAAAGAGAAGGAGCCAGGAGGTCCCAGAGGAGGCTGCCACCTTCTCCCACTGAGCCAGAAAAGTGAGATCTTCCTAGAGATGTGGGAGCAGGTCAGCGGCTTCATGCATAGTCCTCCTCTCCTATGACAGCTCTAAAGTGATCAAATCTGATGTTAACGGGTTTATCACCTCCTACTCTTTTCCCACACTTGAAGATGACTTCCCAAAAAGCCCGATGAAGAAGAAATTGAGGTTCGGGCTTCTAGATATGCTCAATCACAAACACCACCAAGGGCCCAGCTCCAAGTGATTCTAATGTGACTGCCTCCTCCTCTACCCACAGTCTGGGGGTCAGTGGTCCTGCCCCTTGCTCCAGCTCATTGGCCACCAGATTTCAGCTGGGCCAGTCAGATTCTTCCATGGACATTTGAATGGAGGTTGAGATTCAAGGCATGTGCACTAGGCAGCTATGGGACATCACCTCCCAGTGATACCAAGGAAGAAACAAGAAAAGCGGAGATGCACAGGATAACATTAATGAATACAGGCAAGGAAAAGCAGAGATGAGAGATGGGGGTGCCCCCACAGTCTTCTGGCTCCCAGTTCTCGTCCCTCCCTTCAGCAGGCTGACCTCTCCCTTGAACCCAAGCAGCATCCCTGCTTTCCCACCCTGCATTCCTTATCTGGTTCAGCTGCCTTCAGCTGGCTTCAGTGACCGCAACCGAAAAACCTTGACAAACGCTTCCCTCCCACCTTCACCCCAATGGGACAAAGACCTCTGGCAAACACACCCAAATGGCTGGAAAGAAGTTAACTGAAAGAATACCACAGGCTAAAAGAAAAAGCAACACAGAAGGACCGAGACAGAGGGGCTCTCTCCAGGCTGAGGGGCAGCCCTGAGGAAGGCGCATATAGCAAGTATCAATTAAGGACCATAGCCAGGCTGCACTGGAAGGAAACAGGACATCCGACATTCCAATAGAGACCCACCTTTAAGCAGCTTGTAGTGGAGGTGGGGGAAAGGCTCACCAAAGAAGCCATGAGTGAGAAATAAGAGGACAATACAATTAAGGGTTGAACTAAGGGTGCAGACGGAGGTGAATTCCAAGACATCTAGTTCCAGGGAGAATGGGGAGCCATTCACAGCCCATCTTCCTGGAGGGAGGTCATGAGAGTGGAGTCCTCATGAACTGAATTAGTACCCTTCTAGGAGACCCAGAGAGCTTGCTTCCTCTCTCTCTGTTCTCTGCCATGGGAAATCAATGAGAAAGATGTCCATTAGTGAACCAGCCTGGGTGACAGGGGGAATTAAGATAAACAAATAAAAAAATAAAATGCTGCTTCTTCCCTTCCCTCCTCTTAAAAAAAAATGCCAGAGCATAGCTCGATAGGTGTGTCAATCACACCTTGCCCCACAGGACCTGGAGCCACCGAGATGGAGACATGGGGTGGGGGACACAAAGCATGAGGGATGGGCTGGGTGGGATGTGGCTCAGTGTAACCAGTTGCACCATGAAAAGCCAGGCCTCTGCTGACAGAAAGCAGCTCAGGGACACGAAGGGAAAGGGTGAGAGCGCATCAGCTTGCGGTCTGGACATGTCCCTCCACAAAGAGGCACAGTGCCTGCTACTTGCTGGGTGCTGTGGTAGGCAGTGCTGCACAGCCCTGGAGGAGGGACCTACTAGGTGGTGAGGAGGCACAGGCAGGCAATTGTGGAGGTGGCCACCGGGCAGCACGCTGTCCCTGCCTGCCTTCCTGAGCACACCTCTGTCTTGGTCTTTCTGGATCAAGTAGGGGAGTGTTTTGGAACAGAGACAAAGCCCAAGGCCCTCAGCAAGGCACCAGGTGCTCCTGAGCACTGGCTCTCGTCTCCCACCATGTTAGCGCCACACCCGATGAAGGGCTCGCATTGGTCCCACATGCTCCACCAGGTGCCTTTGTGAAAGCTGGGTCTGCCAGAGTGCCCTCGCCACGTAGTCGGTCTGTCCTACACAACCCCCGAGGGGCCCCCTTCCTCATATCCCTCCTGCCACCTCCATGCAGCTTGGCCACAGGGGGCTGGCCCTGCAGCCGGGTGGTGCTGCCCGCCTCTGACACTTCACCTCCAGGGTCACTGCTCAAAACTAAGCCTGCTTCTCCCTTCTCCAGGGGACCTCACACTGCCCTCCCTCTGCATCATGCTGCCACTCTGTCTTGTTCTGCAGGGCAGTTCTCTCCCCACCCACTGGCCTCCCTCCCCCAAGTGCACAAGCTCCCGCTGCCCCCAGAAACAAACCCACGGACCTTTCACTCCTAAGGGCAAGAGGACAATAAATGGACATGCGGTTAATCCCCAAACTGCTGTCTGCTCAGGTCTGAGTCACCGCTCCTGGACCCACAGCCAGATGAGGCACCTGAGCCCAGGGGTGCAGCTGACAGGGAACAACTCAGACTGAGACTCGGGAGTTCTGGAAGAGGGTCCACAGGATCAAGGGGCCCTTCCGCTCCCAGAGTTGGATGTGGGTACCCACCCTGCCCCTGCAGATCTCACATCACCCCAAACCGGAGGTCCCTGGTCTCTGCCACAGAAAGGCGCCTCCCTCTCTGGCTCCTAGATGGCTGGAGCCCTTGATAATGTGCAGAACAGAAGCTCAGGATAAGAAAGGGCCTCCCCTGCATCTGATCAAGGTCCGCTGACTCCAGGCCTGATAAAGCAGTGGTTTGCAAACAGACTGTGAGGGGCCCCCTGGGGACATTTTGGCAATGACTGGAGACATTTTTTGATGGATACAGCTCAGGGTTAGGGCTGATCCAGGCATCAGTGGGTGGAGGACTCTGCTACACACAGGGGAGCCCCCAATACAGACCAACGCTGTCCAAAACGTCAGCAGCGCCGTGGCTGAGAAATCCTGCTCTAGCTGGAGCTCCCCACTCCCCGCACAGGAAACGCGTGTTCCCTTCCCCCGAAAGCCCCACCCCACCCGGCCAACCACTGCTCCTGCACACGTGTTTCTAAGTAGATAAACTGAGGGCAGCCTTGGCTCCATGTCCTCCTGAAGATGGGGGACTCGGCTCTACTCAGCTGAAACCCCCTGAAATCCTTGCCATCTAGCCGGCTCAGACTCTCAGAAAATGAGTACAAAATCCCTCCTCCACAATTTAATTTATGATAAAGGCGGCATTTCAATTCTGGGGGAAGCAATGGATTATTCAATAAATGGTATTGGGACAACTGGCTGACCATCTGGTAAAAAATAAAGCTAGATCCTCACCTCCCTCCTAAAACCAAAATAAATTCCAGATGGATTAAAGATTTAAATGTAAAAAAATTTTTAAGAAGTTAAAGTAGTCAAAGAAAACATGGGGAAATTGCTCTATAATCTCATTGAAGGGGAGGCCTTTCTAAGCAAGACACAAAATGTAGAAATAATGAAAACTCATACATTTGACTAAGAATGTTTAAGTACTAACAGAGTGAAAAAATGCCAGGTATTAACTAATTTTTTCAAACTTAAGAAACAAATTGTATATACTTATTGTATAGAAAACATATGTTAGTATTCCCCAGTGGCCTAGTGGTTTAGTTCACTGGCACAGTCCACACACAGCCCAAGGCCCCAATTCAAGCCCCAGGGCTGGGGAACACCCAAGATGAACAACTAAATAAAATAAATACAGTGCTTCTTCCTCCTCTCTTCCTGCCTGCCTGCCTCTGCTCACCTTCATTCCTTCCTGTACCTTTCCTTTAAAAAAAGACAAAGAAGACATATGCCAGGCTAAGAGCCATGGTCCTTAATAAATAAAAACCTGTGAAAATCAATAAGTAGAAAAAACAAGCAAAAATGAGAGCAGTCTACAGAAAGAGAAATACGAAACCTTTTTAAGTGTTCAAACACAGAAAGATTTTCTTGAGCAAAGAAAGACAAATGAAGGAGAGATACCAATTTTTCACTGAAGAGGCTGGTGATATGGAAAGTTTGATAACATTCTGTGCTGGGGAGGATCTGGAACACGTTGTCTGAAAGTAGTGAGAACAGACCCTCAGCGGAAAGCGATTCTGTAAAAGATCCCTCATCTTAAGACACGTGCACTTATTAAACTGCTCCAGTACAATTTTCAGAGGGCAGAGGCTGTGGGCAGGGTTGAGCCCTGGCAGCTCGGGGGTTCATTCTGTGCTTGGGGTGCAGTCCACATCGAGTCCAAAGACCTGGGTTCATGGCCTAGGACTGGGGCAACAACTGAAATGAACAATTAAATAAGTAAAATGTTTCTTCCTACTCTTTCTTCCTTCCTGTCTTCTGCCTGCCTACTGTTCTTCATTTTTGCCTGCTTTCCACTATGTAAAAAAAAAAAAAGGCAGGGGGGGCCACATACCCCACAAATGATGGTAATGCTGTGGATACTGCAGCCTCTCCTCTGGACGGCAGAGGACCTGTGTGGGCAAGGAGCTGCTACAACCTGGGCTCTGGTGGAGCCCTCCTCTCCCTTTAACCCTCTGCCCCATCCCGGGGTGTCAGGAATGAAGCAGGGGGGCCCTGGAAGAGATAGATTCCCCTCATGGGGAGGGAGGCGGGTTGACACAGGCCTTTCGTAAGGCCACAAGGTCTAGGCTAGGGATGTAGAACCATCATGCTTCCTTAATAACTACTCCACACATGTATCCTTGCACATGTATTTCAACCCACACTGGGGTGTGTGTGTGTGTGTGTGTGTGTGTGTGTGTGTGTGTGCACATAAATATAGGAATGTGCATTACCTATTGTTTATAATAGCAAAATCCTGCCAGCAATCATTACCCATCACCAGGAGACTGGTTAAAAACAGCATCATGCTTTCGTAAAAGGGGATACTATAAAATTCTTAAAAAAATAAATGAGGCAGCTCTATGTCTCAGTCCCCATGAGACATTATTAAAATGAAAATATGTGTGAAATTATATATACATGTGTGTTTATATATTTCCAGCTGTGTAAAGGAAAGTGGGTGGGTAAAAAGCAGTCATTCATCCAATCAATATATATTAAGCACCTGCAATGCACTGGGCACTGTTCTACTTCCATCAGGAATAAGTCCCTCAAAGTCCACATGGATTGTACAGGCTTGGAAAATTACTAGAAGGAAACTGATTACAGGGAAGGCTCTGGGTTGTCAAATTTGGAAACAAAAAAAGAACAGGACATCCAGTTAACTCTTAATTTCAACTTAACAGTGAGAAATTTTGCACTTTAAGTTTGTCTTCTGTAATAGTTGGACATACTTACACTAAAAAAAGTTATTCGTGGTTTATCCAAACTTCAGATTTAACCAGGCCTCCTGTTAACTGGGCATCCCTGTCCCAGAGGAAAAAGGAGGGAGGGAGAGGAAAGGGAGGGAAGGAGGGAGGGAGGGAGGGAGGGAGGGAGGGAGAGAGGGAAGCAGAGAGATTTCCTGTTCATGCTACCAGAGGCTGGAGTGGATTGAAGGGTTTCCAGTCAGAACCAGGTATATGCACTGTGTATGTGAGTGAATAAGAAGAGAGAAGAAATTCCATGGACCCAAGGCCCAACTCAGCATAAATTGCAAAGAGCATTCCTGGTCAGCCCGGCCCTGCGTCATCCTGGTGGCCACATTCCAACACAACTGACTCTCTAAATGGAAGCACTAGTTCCCACACCCAGAGGCAAGTCAGGGAGCAAGATTCAAGCTGCTGCCTTGACCCCAATGCAGAGGAAGACGGAAGACGAGAAAGCAGGGAAGGGGCACAGAGTGTGCCAGAATCCAGTATTTCCCAAACAGAGGGGGAGAAATAAAACATCACAGTTCTTCCACAGTCCAGCTTTATGGGTCACGTGAGCCTTCCAGCTGCCCTCCGTCCTTACCTCTTTCAGAGAAATTTTACCCCTCCCCGAGGGAAGTGCATTTAATGAAAAGCTCCCCAACCTTTACGTTTCAACTATTTTTGAGCACTTACAAAAAATGACATTTATGAGACACGTAAGCACTCTTTGGACATTCTTCTTTCCCGACTTCGACAGCGCCGAGACGCCGTCATTATCCCTGTGTACAGGTGTGGAAACCGCAGCACAGAGACGCGCTGATGACGCAGGTCACATGGGTGTTTGGTAGAAGATCTGAGAGTACAAGGCAGAGGGTCTCACCCCAGAACCATACCCTGTGCTGTTGTGGGCACCAGGCAAGGAACAAGACAGACACCTTCCTGTCCTCCTGGAGCTTCTATTCAGCCTGGTCCGGCCCCTCCACTGGGATATACATATGCTAATTGTAACAGGGCTGGCTCATTTACTCAACACTTGCTTTGTAAAGGAAAGGTGCAGGCGGGAAGGAAGGTGAGCAGGCAGGAGGAGAGAGGAGGAAGAAGCATTTTCTTTATTTTGAGTTGCTTGTTCACATTAGTTGCTCCCCCTGGAACTGGGACACAAACATGGGTACTTGTGATGTACATGGACTATGCTCCTCTGGAGGCAGAAGACCTAAACATTATTCTACCAGGGAATCTCAACAAAAATTTATTAAGAGCCTAAGGCGCGCCTACCACGGTTCCAGACACTAAAAGACGCAGCAGTGAGGAGGAAACTCTGACCCTCCAACTCACAAGGCACACAGTCAGTAAATATGCACGAGGAATTCTAGACAAGGAGTCGACAGAGGTCTATGTGAGGGGTCACTTAGGCTGGGGGAACATGTAAAGCTGAGAGGGAAGACCAGGAATCTGGTACCAGAAGGGACAAGTATGCAGGCTGTGGGGGGCATACACTGGGAAGACCCTGGCTGGAAAATGAATTCAAGTCCATCCCCAGCCCCAGGAATCCTTCCAGTGCCCCTCTCAGTCCCATCACATTCTCTCCTCCCCATTCAAAGCCATGGTTGAAACCTTGCTATTACACCTGCTTTCCCTCCCAGCTAGCTACCAGACCTCAGGCAGAAACTACTTAGCCTCTTAGAGTCTCAGGGCAAGTGCTTGCTGATTAACTGAAGTAGTATCTTTTGGTAACTCAAAATTAGACCACATTGGACTATTCATATCCTGACCAAACTCTGAGACTCTTAGCCACTGTTAGGAGATAAATGGAGAAGGAAACCCAATGTCCAGGTGTATAGACTGGACTAGTCTACATGCAGGAAAAACCTAGGAAAGAAACTGGTAGAGTCTCTGTCTCTGCCACCGGACAAACCTCTCTCTCTCATGCACACACATGCACACAGGTCACACACATAAAAGCTCCAGTGTTCCTCCCACCCCTATTCACAAAATCATGGAGAGGGGCAGGCATTCTTCTTCTGAACAGGACAACAAAAACCAGAGCTGTTTACCACACTCTGAGTGAGGAGGGTTTAGAAGGAACAGCTCCTGGGCACAAGAAATGACAGAGATGTTTGCTATTGTGCAGAAAATAGTAAGAGAAGAAGAGCCAGATGGCGTGGGTTCAAACACTAGCCAGAGGCAGCTACAGGTCCACACTGCCTCTCCAGCCTCCCCATCGGGGAAACAGGTGCATTTATAATCAGAGATAGCTGGCTGAGGGGTGTTTTGGAAACCTCTGAAGCGGCCACTTTGCTGAAAATCTGACAGCATGCCAAAAGAAAAAGGGGATTTTTTTTTTCAAGTAGAGCTGATTTTTTTTTTACTGTATCTTCAGGTCTTCTCCCTCATCAGCAGGGAAATCTGAGTTTCAGAAAGGAACAGTATAGAGGTAAGACCCTCACCCTAACTCATCCTCCACACAGCCCTCTTCTGCTCCATCAACTATCAGTGAAATCAAGCTTCTCTCCAGGGGGTCAAAGTCCCAACAGACCCTGATTTTTATCTGCCATCAGGTTTTCTCACTGTGCATTGGATATTTATTGAGTGCCTACCATATACATGGCACTCTTTCGGGAGCTGGGCAGCCCAATGACTAAGACGTGCAGACGACCACGGTAACTTTCCTTCTGTACTGCTCCAGCAATGCAGAGACTCTGTTCCCACACGAGCATTTTCACGTCTCCCCCACGCTGGCGAAGGATCACCGCAGGTTTTTACTGTGCCCCCTTGAATCTCTGGGACCTCAGAGAAGATGCTCCTGCCAGTCAGTTCCTGTAAGAGGGACTTGGGAGACAGAGGGGTCCCTTGGAAGCCCAGACTTAAGAGTCTGCAACTCCAGGAACCCAGTCAGGCTTGATCCCTGCATATCCAGTGGAAGTTACTCAATGTCCCATGCCATTCCCACTTGGCATTCCAAAGAGATGGCAGGGAAACCAGCCACATCTGTCTCTGAAAGGAGACATTTCTCCCACGGCTTCCTCCTCTTCTGATTCTCTCCTCTCTCCATCTACTCTCACTCCCCTTCCTCTCTGAGCTGCTTCCTGCAGATAAAACACCCCACAACTTCCAGTCTGCAGAGGGAAATTGCAGCCAGCAGGCTCCAAATGCTGACAAACTCCCAAGCAAGCCGCAAGCACCCCCCCCACCCCACCCCACCCCACCCCCCGGTGGAGTTAACGATTTTTTTAAGCAAGAGAACCCAGGCCTTCTACTTAGCCTGAGACAGTCCATGGGGCAGAGGGCGGGTGCCGTCCATGAGGAAGGACTGACTGTCAAGTGAGAGGCTCATTCTGCGTTGTTGGAAGCATGAGCAATTTAGGAAA